>LYUA01000641.1:82178-94755 GCA_002093875.1 Calopteryx splendens
AGCTCTTCTGAGTTTTTCTTTTTTTCGTGTATATATATATATATATATATTACCACTTCCTCCAGTCAAAACTGAATGCAACAGAATTAAGTACCCCTGGCAGTGTAATAATAATGAGATAGAGTTTGTTACACATAAAATACTATATAAGGCAATTAAACTAATAATTTTCACAGTAAAGGAAGGATATTAACTAAAATTTTAACCGTGAGCAAGTGTAATAGCATGTTCAGCAGCAAATTTGAAAAATATTTAATAGCAAAAAATAACATGGGTGATGAATTTGATTCATCATCTTGTCCTCCACAGAGAGTATACAATGTATACGTTTTCAATACACCCTTCTTTTTAATAGGAATACCATAAGTTGCCTTATATCATTCTTATACAATAAACGTTTTTAGCTTGTAAAGACATTTTCTTTACACTGAGGGAGACCAAGGGATAAATATGTAGGACAAATAAAGAGTAATCCAGGAAGGAAGACCAACTGGGGAGTTAGGTAATTTAAACATGGGATAGGGAAGAATGGAGGGCTTCAGTCTACCAATTTTAGGGTTGAAAGACTATGATGATGAGCAATTTTCTTCTATATTACAGTTGACAAAAACCTTTTCCATCAATTATCGATGGAAAGATTTCCTTTGATAGTTTTAATTGAAGATTCATCAACAGCTCAAGATAGTGCCTTACTAATACCCTAAATTGCCTTTTGAAAATGTTGTAACTCCAAGGCATTTGTTAAGTTTACCGTATAACCAAACTCAAATCATCTAGAAAAGGGCAATTACAGCAGTTAATGTACTAGAAATAGCAGTGTTCAATATTTTACATGAACGGTCATATTCCAACAACGTTTCTCGTGCCTTAGAAAATAAACATTTAGGTATATATTTTTTGGGATAAAGCCAGTGACTGTAGCAATCTCGTAGAGTGTATTTCAAATGTCTAACTCAGAGTATCAGCTGGTAGTCTCATAGTTTTATTCCGAAAGCCGAAATCCTTACTATTATTAATGAAATTATATAATTTTTAATATTGGTGAACTTGAATAGGTGAAATCATTAGTATAAAGCAAGAAAAGCACGTTATGCAAACGTTATGCAAAGGCATCTCTTTAATCATATTCAAGATACAGGAGAGAAACTCACATTGAGACTTTTCCTCACCCTCACTTATAGTCTACAACAATGAAATTTTACAGTAAGTGGTTAAAGAAAAATTATTGAACAGATATTAAACGATTCTTGATAAAATTTTACATTGTTTTTCAATTATAAACACAAGCGATTGCGAAGCTAAAATACGACATGATTTAAAAGGACATTCACTAATGTTCTCAAGTGTTGACAGAAATAAAATAACACATTATTTTGATTGGCTGATATGGCGAAAACTATTGTTTTCAAGGAATACGAGTCTGAAACAGCTACTTAAGTATGACGTAGCTGAGAGTCAAAATATAAAATACATTCAAAATAACAGATCATGGGCGCTGGTTGGAGAAATTATTTTCTTCAAAATTAGGGAAGTATAGCTCTTTGAATATGTGCTTCATGCTATTATTTTATTCGTAGTCATTAGAAATTATCAAGTAAGTATAAGAAATCTTTCCCTTATAAATTAGTTGAGAAAGTTAATAATCGTGGGAATGCCAGGTATTTACACCCTCCTGTAAAACTACATCTTGCCACTTAGGTGACGACAATGTGCCAAGAAAATACCTTATCCCCTGTAAGACTTACAGAACGAAAATAGAGGAAAGTGCCCCCATCCCCCAGGTTTCAAATTAATTCTCCTAAATTCAATAAAAAACTTATGCCAATATAGAAGTTCTTCTGCCGCTTTATCTTGAATTCTCTCTTTCACGATTTTTTTCAATGACGTGTTGTCAAATATTAAACTTGTTTAAGTGGAATGAATTATTCCCCAACTTTTACGAATTTTCTCAATCTCACTCCAAAACCTCACACTCCCCCTAGTCCTCCTCGTCCCACGTTACTTCCCTGGCTCCACCCTCCCTTTCCCCATGCTCTTCCTACGCTTTTCATTTTTTTACCTACCTTTGTCTTCCCTCTCTTTTTGGTCTCCCCTCTTCAATCAACAACTTTTCCCCGACACCTTCCGCCGCTACCCCTCCCCTCTCAAACCCTCTGCGAAACTTTCTCCCTTAATCAGCCATTTTGCAGCCTCACTCCACCCGTTCAATGATCCAATCTCATTTTCTCTCTCTCTCTCTCTCTCTCATGCCTACTTCAGAAGATACCCCCATCAAGCACTTCCATGCGAATCAGTGGATCATATTTTCTGTATGATCGTATTACCGGATACGGTTATGATAATATCTTCTGAAGGTGTGGAGATTTCGACCCGTGTATAAAAGTGATTGCGTATGTTTTATTCATGTTAAAATATTTCTGACACAAGAATTTTACTAAAAACAAAAAAAATTTAACTTCATTACGAAATATACAATGTCAACACGTTTGAGATATATGTATAATTATCATTCCACGCAATATATCTGTTGATGTAAAAGCATTAATAAAATGGCCAAAGAGTGAAACAAGAGTTTACACAGATTTATTAACGAAATTATTTTAATGTATTTCATTATTGAAAAAATACAATGTACTATTGAGTAGTTATCATAGTGACGGTATAACTAATATCTTAGTAACTAGAAAACATGAGTGAAGAAGGAATGTTTCCATAACTTAGTAGGATACCCTCCGATGTTCAGGGAGTTATCAAAATAATATGAAGAGTAATAATTGTGCTGGAAAACATTTCAATTTTGGATTGGATTCGACTCCAAATGATAATCTTCTCAAATTACGATTTCTATTCACATTTTCCAAAGTCAACTACAAGCATATAATGAGCAATAAAAAACACGCTAACCTCAATAATACCCTACTTAACTACCGGTTTCTTGTCATTACTATTATTTATTTTATGATGCATTATATCGGGTTTACCAGTCATCACAGTAATCAACTCGAATGTAGGTCTGGTAGGTGAGGTTAGAGCTCACGCAGCAGCAGAACGGCGTGAGAAATTCACACATCAGGGAAAGGTGGCCAATTCCTTTCCCGGTACCGCCTGTGACTTCCCAGGATGACCTGGTACCCGAAAATTGACACAGCTTGGGTGAAGCTGAGTGTGCCCAGAGGCATCACCAGGAATCAAGCCCGGGCCCTTTGGTTAGTGGCTCAGCTCCCTACCTTCTGGTCTACCGCGCCCCTTGTTTACCAGTAGGTAACCCTAATTCCTGACAGATTCAAGGCTACGCCGTTAATTATTCTATGAGTTTAGAAATAACATACCAGTTATTGAGATTAATGGCTGGCTTATTTCTCCTGCATTATAAATGGATGGTCTGCAATTGGGAAGGTTGAAGATCTATACACCGATGTATCCGTATTACTTTCGTGTCGATTCAAAAACTTTCGGTATGTGAGACACTCCAATATATTAAATATATTCACACGAAGATCCCAAATTATGAATAGTTTGTCCATTAATTCATTTTAGTTACAAATATTATATTAAAGATCAAAAAACCTAAAACTTACGTCTTATATCTATTTTATTCACTTACTATTAAATTAAATTTAAATAATTTGACCTACGACCTCTACATAGAGATTACTACGGGTCGCTTACCCATCTCACTGCACTGCCTTGTCACTATATTTTCCCCCAAAGAAGTTCAAGCGTAATCTCTACTCTTCAACCTTCACGTTCAAACTCTAGTCCCTTGTCCTCCATGGAATTTCTGTGGAAGACATAAAATATTTCATTAAATTCAAGCATTCAAGCATTCAAAATCTGTAATTACCTTTGGTCATATATCCTTTTTAATTATTTTACACACTCTTTCAAGACAAGCGTCCCCTTTTAATTATACTAAGATTTGAGCGTACATCTTGGTGAATGGGATCATCAATTTTACAAATAAAGTATTAAGCGTTTTAACAAAGTTTTTTGTTAATTTTTCTAAGCCAATTTTCGGCCTGTGACTAAAGGATAACAAGTTTGATTTTACACGCGGCAAAGGTAGTACTTAGAATCATTATTAAGAGGATGGAGAGGAGTGACATTACGTGTGATGCCAAGGCAGAAATGAGGTCACCAATAGAAAGGAATATAGAATATTATCAGGATGTATTCGTCTGCTTCGTAGATTTCGAGAAAGCGCTTAACAGAATAAATTGGAAGCATCTAATGAATGCATTGCAGAAGATAGGAGTAGAATGGAAGGATAGGAGACTTATAGGAAACCTGTACATGCCTCATACTTCATAGGTGAGCGTATAAGATAAAGGCACAGGGTGGGTAGTAGTAGGAATGGGGCTAAGATAGGGGTGTCCGTTGTCACCTGTGCTTTCCAACAAATATTTGGAGGAAAAGGACCCAGAGGTAGGAGTGAAAGTAAGGTGGGTAGTAGTAGGCAGAAGGGATACAGGGATGTCAATCATCATCCGTGCTTTTCAATGTTTACGTGGAGGAAATGGTAAGGGATGCGTGAGAAGGACTAGGGGTAGGA
The DNA here is from genome assembly GCA_002093875.1 of Calopteryx splendens. Lineage (NCBI taxonomy): Eukaryota > Metazoa > Arthropoda > Insecta > Odonata > Calopterygidae > Calopteryx > Calopteryx splendens. The sequence continues at coordinate 86,731 of LYUA01000641.1, forward strand.
GTGAAATAAGGTTCGGAATTGATAAAACAGTCAGATTTGTAGAAGATCAAACTTTTGTTATCCAATCACCCAAGGAGTTGCAGTAATTTCTGAGCTCACTACAGAACCAACGTGATAGGTATGAAATGAAAGTAAATGATAATAAAACGAAGATAATGAGTTCTTCGAGACTAAGGCAACCCAAGTAAAAAAAATAAGAAAATAAGGCAAAACCTTGAGCAGGTAGAACATTTTAGCTATTTAGATAGTGTTTTAGACAAATGTGAGCAATTTTTCTAAGAATATTAGAATAAGAATTGTATTAGGTAAAGAAGCTTTTACAAAGAGGAGAGAATTGATGAAAAGGAGCTTAGGCAAGGATATGAAGACGTTGGTATGGGTCGTGCTTTTTATGGCTCAGAAACTTGGGTCGTGTCAATCTGACAAGCATAGGTTGGAGACCTTTGAGATGTGGGTGTGAAGGAGGACGTAAAAAGAACAATGGACGGTAAAAAACTAAAAAGGAGGTTTTGCGCGATGGTATGGGAAGACAGAAGGCTCTTGGGAGAAACCCAAAGAAGGCAAGAAAAGTGGATGTAGGGTGTAATGAGTGGCAATGGATTTTTGAAGACTTGAGATAGAGGAGATAATGTTGGGAAAGTGAGGCAAAAGATAGGGAAGGATTGATGTATTGAACGGAATGATTGGTGGCAGAAAATAAGCGGAAATGAAGAACAGGTAATTTTAGCGTGGATTGCTGGGATGTTATTTGCATGTGTGCATCAGAAACCCACCCTGACCGGTAGAACACCATTTTTCTTTAAACATAAAACAAACTTGGATATTTTCTCATATTTCTATCTTCACTAATATTATATACTTCTACATTATTATTACTATATTATTTTTAATTTTTAACGGCTCTGCATACACTCCTAAAGAAATAAAAAATTTAATTAAATAATAAAGAATTTCAGTACCATAACAATTATTTTTTATTCATCGGTGATTCAGAGGTAAGAAGTAGGTAACAGTATGTTGAAATTTTGCTCATTATGTGGGAAGTCTCATTACCTCCATTATCTCCTACATGCATTTCTTCCTTTTAAAATTTTCATCCTACTTCCTCTTTTCCCCCTCCATGCGAGGAGGGAAGATATTCGTCTGTAATAAGACTTCATTGTTCTCTTTCTCTACATCTAATTTGTTTCGTTTTCATCCCAAGCCTCTCAAAAGCGTCTATTATTCTCAAACCCACTATCCTAAAATACCATATTTCGAAAGCACAATGGTTTTGCTGCGATCCATTTCAGTCTTTTCTGCTATTTTCTTTTTTATATTGCAAAAACCCACCAAAACTAGTTTCATTATAATGGCTAACTGAGAATTAATTTCTAGGGAGGAATTTGATTCATACTATTTTTTCCCTCAGAGGATATTTATAAAATATTGCTGATCTTCAAAATGACGGAATATAATCAATCTCGCAAATTTTAAACGAGAGTAAGGTATTGGCACACCTTGAGGTCGAGTTTTCCAAGTTTTGCTAATTATTAAAATTATTCCAGTAGCGTAAATGGCTGGTTTAATTTGAAACTCAAAGATGCCTGCATAATGGCTACCAATTGGTCAAGTGTGTAAAACGTGGTGAGCATTAAAGATACTTTATGCATTCCAAAGTAAGGGGTTATACTTCATCATACCACATTAAATATGAAAAATATTTTAATTAAAAAAATTGATTATTCTCACTATGTATCTATTTATAGATTTTCGGTGAGCCATGAATCAATTTTAGTTTTGCTCATTTCTAACAATGTTAATCTATATCCTGAATATATCTTAAACTGATCTTCCCCAAGTACTAAGGAGATCAGCAAATAAAATATTTAGCAATGTCGTACAGGAAATCCTAATAAGTTCCGCTTGCAAAGAACGGTTTTCTGTATATATTTCGCGATCAAAATAAACCATGGGATTTATGAAAATCCTTAAAATGTATAAACATTTTTCTACTGCTGTTGAATGAATTTTACAATTATTTTCTCAGATGTTTGTCCAAATTATTGAATATTGTATGCACTACAATTAAGTCTGCAAATATTCGCAGAAATAGATCCTAAGGTTTACTCTTCAGTTTAAAAAAAATACCTCTTGCCAAAACATTAGTTCCCGCAAACAATTATCTTTTTCATCCACACTTAATTTATACCCCTTTTTTCCATTGTTCTCTCAATTTATTGACTCCATTCCTCCCACTTCCCCCTAAAAGAATATTCTTTCATCTATTGCATCATTCACTAAAATCTTAACAACCCACTTAACCATTCTTATTCAAAATTCCTCAACCTCAAAATTCGATGATACGCTCGTCTGTTGGCGCATTGTAAAGGTTTCTGTATCACTCGAAGTTAAATATAGAAACCTTTACCAATCCTTACCCAACGCCCCTGTAAAGATAAATTGTGATCCATTCTTCTTCGGCTTACACTACTTCTAATGAAATGTTTTGTTCTAAGGTTGTTTTGTAAAATACTATCAGAATATTTTTCGTATTCTACGTTTTCTGTTACATGCCCTGTATCTCCAACATTTAGTAATATCTAACAACTTTCTCAGAATCTCCTTTTATTTTTGTATTACGATTAATCTTCATCCCATTTCTCACGCTCATTTTGTGATTTGCACAACACTGACAGGTGTCCTTCAGCAGATTTTCTGGCAAACTCTTTATCAGACGTGAGTTTAACTCAGCTCTTCGTTACATTCAGATAACCCGTCCTTCCATTGTCTCTCGTATGCTCTGCGGACGTGCTAAAAAGCATGGATGATGGGGTAAAAACGGAACATATTCTATGCTTACCACCAATCATTTCCATTCTCTACCCACTACCGTTTTATCCATTATATATTTTTTATCCATTATACATATATTTATATCCACTTTATATCCATTATATCATTATCTACCCACAGTTTAATCACGCGCAGACTCCGAATGAGACGATTACCTCGTGCACCCCCAGTCTACTCATACATTCCGTAGTAGACTTACTTTAAACAGTATTCTCGTCTTCCGAACACCTCCACACCCACAGAACAAGCATAAGCGCCTGATTATATTAAATTCCTATCATTTATCTCAATTTCTCTAATGGCGTGGGCCGCATTTCCCTCCATTTTCGTAATCTAAACTTATCATTTTCCAGCATCCCACTTATTTTTTAATTACTACCTTTTTCCAGTACCTATCAACTTTAACATAATTACCATGGAGCTCAAATTATATTGACTTACCCTTTCCAGGATGGCAATTAAAACTGATTTAACGGCTTCCACTAGACTACTAGAACTACTTCCTCAGAAATAATTTGAAAACCTCCAATAAGTACCTATGTTCCTCAGTTAGGTGATCATTTATCATATTCCTCCATCTTACCTTGGTGAATCAAAGAACCAAGTTTGCTTCATGAGGAAGTTAGCATTTTAATTTACGAAAAAATGTGGAAGAAGAACCTTCCATACTCAAATTCCATTTAATTGAACATTTTTATATTAATTTTTAAATGAATTGAAAAATCACGAGAACATGGAACATTTAGTCTTAACAGCATAATTTATTTCCCATGATCATTCCTAAATCTTAAGTTATACAAACCTGAATATCAGTGAAGTCCTATATGACTCAAGTCTTAATTTAGGAGTATTTAAGATCAACTCCTATTTTTCACCCCTAAGAGCACGGTAATAAATGACTAAAAATGTTGATAGACTTCAATTTCCATTTAGACTTACCACTTACTCTTGTATTATAGTTCCATTCTACAAGTTCAGTATTTCTTGTGTGAAAGAGTAACTTTCTGTCGTATTCACAGATTCCTACTAATTTTTATATACTATTACCATTTATGGGCCTGTTTCACAATAGGTACTTATTATTACTCCCAACCATACAATTTTTCATCGAAAATAATATCTTGATTAAGAGGGCATAAGTAGCCAGAGAAGTCATTTCCAATTAAATTCAACTGAGCAACAAAATCAATAAACGACAGAAACCAAGTTAAAATAGAATTTCTAGAGTAAAAATCCCTACAATCGAGTGCCTCATAGGAATTTTATTGCCAATGTAGGAGATAACGGTATCGAAACCGGCATAAATATCTGAAATTTCAAAAATAGTTTAAGAACTATTTTCTTAGCAGGTAAATAAAGTCATTGAAATTTTAAAACGTTATCTTAATTGGTGAAGATAGTAAATTTCGTGGTGAAGGAAATAAAAAATCAGGAATTGCTTATCAAATGGATTTTAAAAGAATGGTGAGATAAAGGGAAGTTTAATTTTTGGTTTCGTAAATTCTCATATAGGTATTAATCTATGGTATGGGTCCTACAGAAACCCTTTCCCCCACGAAAAAAATAAGCTCGAAGGACGAACAGCCGCATTTGTCAAATATTGACATTAATATCCCTGTCCTTTTAACTGGAGTGAAAGGGGAAATTATGAGGAATTAGAATGCGATAAACTAGAATAATTTAGTTAAGAGCACGCAAAGCACTTTTTTCATGTGCCTAATAAAAATATTCCTCCAACATCTAATGACATTGAGAAAACTATGACTGAAAACTAATAGAAATATATTGTAGAACATACATTTTTTTATAAAACACTCTCTCTTCTGGCTGTACAATAGTGGAATAATACAGGTGATTAGAACAGGTTCTTCGATACTTATGTGTACTTATAAATGATAAAAACTGACTTTGAACAGATGTATCAAATTCTTTGATATTATATTCCCCTTAAATTCATTTTATTTTTCTCTTCCTCAACTCTCTTTTAGTTCAATTTGCGCTTTTTGAAGGCCCTTGATCGAAACAGGTTAGCACATGTTTGTCAAAAAAGCTACAACTTATTTTTTTATCGGATATCGTAAATCTCATTCCTTCCCTTGCTACGAGGGAAAACAATATTGTTTCCATTGGCCCAAAAACTTAAAAATTATTGAAAAGTAGAAAACATTAATTAAAAAAGAGCTTCAGAACTATGAAATAACCTTTGTGCTTAAATGAAAGGCATTCTTCTGGTATCTTTCGCGTCGGCATTTTGTGTTGCAAGTCTTCCTATTCAATTTGCTGCAGCAACCATGTCGAGCTGTGAGAATCGAGACCTGCCAGACGTCAGTGAAGGACGAGGCTATTACAACGAGCGAGGCCTATTCTCAAAATGAGGGAACGGACGCACACGGTCGGAAAGAGACATGAATAATAGGAAGAGAGTCAGTTCGTCTCTAGGCAAAATGCTCTACAAACACCCCTAAACACGGAAGGCTTGTCCAAGCTAAAATATTTGATCCTCTGGAGACATGAACTCATGGGTGTGGCGCAGAATTACTTCATTTACTAACACGAACGTCCCATTTGCTGCAATTCTCGGTAATTCAGTTCGGAATGCCTCCAATGAATGTCAATAACATGATTTTGAGTGGAAATACTGAGTAATATTTCAAGCATGGTACATTTTGAAATATTATATGATCAGCACATCACTGTTTCTACACTTCTGGCACAGAGTTTAAGAAAGGACATAAAAGGATAAAAATCAGTAATCAATGAGCATAGGTTTGCTGTGTACCATCATAATTATTACAAGATCAATGAAACGATGAGTTTTTTTTCCATTGTTATAGCCAAGAATTGATGCCCAGAATAAATGTTATCTAGCCTTAAAATGGAGAGAATTAGGAAGGCCAATTTCCTTCTTGATTCTCTCCATTAAGTTTTCTATTTTCTTTGTGGTACTCGGGGTAACCTCCTTATTTCTTCTTTCAATTAAAGAACAAGTTTCTGTTCATTTATGGACTCCCGTGGTCGAATGGCAACTATCATTTTGCCTCTGCATATATTTTTTTATTGGTTTGCCTAATCACAATTAATACTCCACATTCGACTATTTCTATTGCTAGTTAGAAAATTCCAAGCAATTTTTCACTTGTCAGACTTCAAAATATTGTTCTTCATTGAATCGCCCCTCAAGTGACATATTTTGTTAAAGAGGTCAGGATTGATTGAAATAACTTATTCACTGTCGGGGAGGTACACTTCGCACAGATACATAAGGGGAAATTTAGCAAGAAATTTCCATCCAAAATCGTCGTTCAATAGGATAATATCACCATCGTGCCGTCAGTGGCAGAACATTATACGTACGTGGATTTGGATGGGCAGGCCAGGGTAGAGCTCAGCCCGAACTAATCCTTTTGGCGAATTAAATTCATATTTCAGGTTAGGGGATCAGTTTTTTTTTGGAAAACCAACCACTTACCACCGGAAGTTTCCCGCGAAGTTTTTTGTTTGCGCAGAAAATAACACCGCCGCACTTTACACTCGGTTTTCCAAAGTCATCACTCATGCCTGAACACGAGACAGTAATCAACTACAAGCACTAATATGATACCAAATGACATTTTATTGAAAAATCGATATTATATCGAAATGTCTCCTAAGCCAAAGGTTTTAGGGAAATGTGTTTAGGTTGTAATTAAGTTGTTATAAACGTCTCTAAAATTTTAACCTAAAATAATATTCTAGCCAATGAAATTGACCAACCTTTGCAAACAACCACTTTTTATTTTGGCCAAATCGGGGACTATGTTACGCAAAACTCTGTCAATATTTATTTTTACGAGCGCTTACACATGAAAATATATTTTTACCCGGTAATTGGTCACATGAGAACATTTATTTAGGGATCTCAAAACTTGGAACTCCGTTGAAACATCAAAATTAATATTTTTATGAATAAAATACTTTCCTCTATACAAAGTACCCGTATGTAACAGGTAATAAATTTTATTGACTGATAAAAGTAGTGATGATTGACATTTAAAATATACTACTAAAATCATTTGCGCATTAAAATACATAGTACAATGTGATCCGGTTTGATAATGTCTCGTTTTATCCAATCATTAATTAACGTTGACGTTAACGAAATGTGAAGCCTACTGACAGGTCCGATTTTATTAAAAATGCATGCCTACAGCTAATTGGAGAGCATAAACATGCTAACCGTAATAATTCCATCTTTAAGTTAACTAGCATTTTAAACGTCATTTGGACATAAGGTACGATTATAAAACTAATTTTTTCCTTAAACAAAGGATATAGTTAACCAGTAGTTGAACGAGGAAAAACTGGTCCTATATTATTAAAAAATTCTATCAACTTTCCTACCCGAAACGGATAATTTTAAGTTTATGAAATTGCATAGTACACAGATATTTTATACTGAGCGCACTTATTGCATGGGGCAATAAATTTAATATTTCCTCCGGTGTGATAGTATCATTTTTCATACCAAAAAGAATCAGTGTCAGGAATCACGCTAGAAACTATATCATAGAAAATACTTTTTTAGCTAAACCTCACAGCCTTTACAAAATCTGGATCAAACGTTGAAACTAAAATATCTAGAGGAACGAATAATTATCTACTTTCATAATATTTAGCTTCAAATCATCAATAATTTTAGTAGCCGTTGGACAAATAAATTACAAAATCAATTATTCCATCGGAAAGGTTCCTTCTTGAATCCATGCTGACTACACTTTTAGATGCCACAGATCGGCAGAGCATTCATTTGGAAAATGGGTAATGGCTCTAATCTCGCCCTTGGTCAGTCTCTTAATTGTCGTTATAATTCAGGCACGGTAATGCACTACTTCGGCCTAATGTATAGCTGAGTGAGTTGTTATCTAATGCACGGTCCATCCGGCACATGGCGCTGTGTCACTCCCAGCCATTACTCCGAGCAGGCGAGGTCACCCAAGACTGGGTGACCTCCTTAACCTTCCCCACGCCCGCCAACGCTCTAACCTTTTGCACCGTTACTTCCCTCCCGAACTTTCCCGCCCTCCACGGTACCCTCCCGTCCCTCTTCCCACCCCTTTCCGTCTCCCCTCCGGGCAACAACCTATCACGGTTCCAAATGCTAATCCTTCATGTCACATCTGGCGAGGGAGATAGAGAAAGAGAGAGAGCCGG
>LYUA01000641.1:96449-112256 GCA_002093875.1 Calopteryx splendens
TTTCCTTATATTCTTTTATATAAAATCTGTCTTGTCACATGATAATTTACGTCCACATTTACATGACATGATTCACGTACTCTACATTTTTATGATCCCATGATATCAAAGCATGTGAAAGCGTGAATTAGATACATATAAAAATGAACGACAATAAATTACATTTTCCTCCTCTGATTTCCTACAGAATAATAAAGGAATACAATTTTCTCGCAGCAAAAATTACTACTAAAATTAAGGTAAAATAATTCACGTAATCTAAGTCAATTAAAAATTATATTTCGGCCAGATTAGATTGAAACAAACTTAGGCCTTTGTATCAAGCATTTTTTATTAGATTCGATTACCTTTTCTTATTCGCCAATGTATTCAAATATCCCTCATTCCCTCTACCCTATTTTTCTGCCCTCTTCTCAAACGAACCCTTTCTCTTCCCTTTCCCTGCTATAGGAAGTTACAGCTTAGGGTAGTTCGCAGGGATACTTCAGATGCAGAATTTGAAGCAAATACGAGTAATAAATAGACGAAAATCAGCTAGTAACAGACGTTGAAAGGAAGCAAAAGTGTATTTGCTCAGTATAGGAGGGCATCTGAGTGGTGGAACGAGGTAGTTCAGAGAGAAAACATTGCTGACAAAATAGTGTTGGATTGACTAAGGATTAGAGGAAACTTACGTGTGACCAGTCGTGGCTTCCAAACCTAGAAGTTTACAAAGCGTGTAAGTCTAGCCTAGCCATTGCTTCAGACATCCGAGGTACAGCCACGGAGTTGAGTCATGCTAGTTTACTTTGCTGCCCTGCAAATGAGAAAATCTGTTCCAACTCTGAGCATCATACTTTTTATCAACTTCGTATATCCTCCGAGTTCTCTCGTTACTCTTCCAGCGTCGTACGTTTTCTTGCTGATCTAATAAAGGACAGGAAAAGATCATCCGAACTATACTAGTCACGAAACAAGGTCCATGCTACCACGAACTGAGAGATTATTAGATGATATTAATATCTTGCGACAAGGCGTGGTTTTCGGCACAAATTTGGATTTTTTAAAATAATGAAAACATGTATTTATTCAAAAGTATACCCTGAAAAATAAAACATTCTTCATTAAATTTAAAAGCCATTATCAATGAATCTTATTACGATGGAAAATAGTACAAACGGGAGGGAGCAGTAAAGTCTTACCAATTTACCTTAAATATTTTCATTTTAAGGCATTAAAACATGTTAAGCAGCAGAGTTCATTCGAAACCTACAAACTTAGACAGTTGAACTGGGAGTGAACTGAAATGTATTTCACCAACACGAGCTAAACTCAACAATATAAAATAGGACGTAAATTAACACTACAATTACTATGGCCTAAAATACTACGTGCTTTTAACCACTAAGGAGCAATTACACCACATCGGAGCTGATGCAATATAATATTGCGTTTATTTTAAGTGTCCTTTTTATTGTAAAAATATATATTTTGGTTCATATTTAATCGTGGAGATAGAAAAGTGTTATTAGTTATTACCCTTAACCTGTAGTTAGACATATTAGCACATGTTAATTCATTTAAATATTAAACATCAGCAAATGAATACGCACAAAATCTTTTTTCATGAAAGCAGTACTTTCCAATAGACCATGAAAGAGTAAAAACGGGAGAAATATACCCAAAGCGAAAGATGAAAAATGTGAAGGTAAAGTAGTATAAAAAGGAAGGAGCTTCGAAAATTAAGCTTTGGGAGTCGGGGATGTATTGCAAGCACACGTGAAAATCTGGCGAGGGGACGCGAGGAAAGACCGAGTTGATGGCAGATAAATAGAGAATACAGGAAGAGAAATGTACAGCACGAAATGTAAGTGGTGTACGGATTTCTGGGGACAGAAGGTAGGGAGGAATAGAGGAGGATTAAAAGGCGAGAGGGGAAGAGGGTGAAAGGTGGCAAGGCAAGTAGAGGGTGGGTCAAATGGAGGGCTAAAAAGAGGATGAGAAATTTGGGAGCAGGCGACGAAGCGATGTCCGCAGTGGAGGGAGAAGTGGGTAGAAAAAAATGACGGCAATGCTTTTAATACTAGCTGAAAGTTTTTGATGCTAAATATGATTCACACGCTGTCGGATGTCTGTTTCTTTTACGACCGGAATCCTTTCTTGACGTCAACGCACCGGGAATATTCATACGCACGCAAGCAACCATGCGTACCTGCCCACCCCGCAGGCAAACGCATTAGTGGGAGCACCCCGGTGCACGTTGAAAGCAGTAGGAAAACTGGCGGCGCCGTTTTCCTAATCATAAATGCACGCGTCTGACGGTGAAAGGCCCGGTGCTTGTTTTACTCCTAGTGCGTACGCGTCCATCCTCCATGCTGCATCATTAAAGCCGGCTCATGGCCGCCCCACATTACCCTCCACAAATTCCTGAGGAGATCAGGTACACAGCTACCAAAGGGTATAAACGGGAGAGAAAACATCTGCTAGCATCACCGTATTGCGTTTAACGATGCCATATAATGGAGCAATCTATACGTATTCGCGTTCGGAATAGATTGTTATACCCCTATTCGCATGGAACCCACAAATGCACAGTAAAATACATACTTATTGATTTTTCGCCTTTCATGAATTCTCTTCTCGGATATTGGGGACGGAAATTTTCGTGGGCTATATTAGGATATCGTTGTTGCCAAAAATCTTTCCACACGCGTTTTCTCGTATGTCAACCCGAGATATGATCCGGAGCAAATATGGTAGGCTAATAATTTCTCTAATGAATGAGGTTTTGAACATTTATTACTCTATAATGAATGAAATACCCACATGCTTATACATAATTCGGTCCGTGGAGAAACTGGTGCACTAATGCATGCTCAATTTTTGACTCTGCACTAGTGATCGCATGTTACTACTGCTCAATTCCTGTCTTTCATTGCCTTATGAAAGGTGATTGAGAAGATAATAGTATACAGTAGATATGCCTTAGTGATAAGTGCAAAATACATGAAATTATGGAAAAAGGAACCGGAACATAAAGTAAGCCACAAGAGAGGGTATTTCGTCTCCGTATTGTACGTGAACTGTTTTTGGTTGGTAAGCGTAATAAGTGTTTAGTCGAGCTGTCGGGTATATATACTCTGTTCCTTCGCTCAAGTAACAAGAGGCAAATCTAATGTTAGAGAAACAATTAAAATGTTCAATGGTGGGAAAAAAATTAGAATTAATTCAATGGCATATGGGAACAGTCAGGATTTAAATGCTCCCTAATTTAATGAAATCCGAAAGACGAAGTACCTACTATAGATAATATCCCTCAAAGATAGCTACTAAATTCTGAGGATAGTTATCTCTAGCCGTCATATGATAACCCTGATAATATTACTCCATCGATTTTAACATACTCTTTTGCTTTACTGGTCCCGCACTTTGTAGTTATTTAAATAAGTATGTTTCTTGTCATCCTGAAATAAGTAAAAATACGAATTTTTCATCCAAATTCATCAGATTCAAGGATGTAGGTACTCAAAATTTTGCTAAAACACTATCCTTCTATTAGAAACAAGTATTAAGGAAAAATCCTGAAACAGCTTAATGTAAATATTCTCTAATTTGATGCTATGAATTATGAATGGGTTTTTAAAATAAAAATGTTATTATACAATTAAACTTGAAAAAAGTCTCCCCATTTACGTTTTATTCTTCTGAAATAGTGGACATGGATATTTAACAAATTTTTTCATAGCATTAGAACACCATTTGAAAACATAGTTCGTCAGTAATGACAGCAAAAAACAGAGATTATTAGATATAATAAGAGAATAAATTTAATTGAACGCTCCTTATGCTGTGCTGAATTTTCCAATCTTTAGTTTTTCTAAATAAGCAATACATTTCACTAATCATCGAAATCGAATAATTGTTTGATTAAATATAACATTTATTTCAGAACAAATTTTAATTATGACGTAAAATTTCTTTGCAAATTAATTAAAAGCATAAAGTAATGGAATGAGTTAATTCAGGAAGAATAAAGTAATCAACATTGAGCAATCGGTATAAACCATTTAAAACTCGCTTTGAAACACGCCGATTCAACTTTTTCTTTGCTTCACTTGATTAATTTTCAAAGGAAGCCTTTAAATACTATCGATCCTTCCTCAACTGATGCTTTAATCCCCTTGAAAAAAGGGAACACACGTTTTCAACCTTGTTTACAAAAACGAGGACAGAGAAATCTTGTCAGGGCTGTTTTTTTAATGATTTAACTGGTACACATTGCTTGTCCGTGCATCATGCACGAGAAACTCAATCTCTGTTGTTGGCGTAAAAAAAGGACATGTTTGCTATTAATCCCTAAAGGGATTTCAAGGCGTTCAGGTGTGCTCTCTTTCCGTCCACCAGGCGCACCAGCAGAGTTAACTCTAAATTTTCCATTCTCATAACACGTGACCACGCCCAGAATACTCAAACCACACCTTCCTTTCAAAGAGAGCTCCGACCTCCAAATACCGGTCATTAAGCCCGACTTAGTGATGTAGAGCGGAAGGTGAATGGTCCATTTTCGTACCACTCTGGTTTTATGACTCGCTATGCTCTTTCGCAAGTAGAATATGTTCTTTTTTGTTTCAGTTAATGCTTTGCATGCCCTCTACTCTTATTCTCTCTTTGCCAAGAACATGAGTTACTCGCGATTTTCCTAGTTTCACTGCTAATCCCTCACTAAGTTCTGTTCCGCAACCCATACAGTGAAAACCTTCATTTGCGCATCAATTTTTTCGATTTCCTCTGTCCCTAGGGACAATATTACGCATTTTTGACACCTCAAAATAATGTTTATTATCCTAATCATGGATTCAATGCTGAGCGTCATTTTCAAATTTTACCACATTTGGAATAATGATAAAAATTGAGACTGAAAGACCAAAGTTTTGTAATTTTAATTCATTAACCAATTATTCAACCAAGTTAATCCAATAAAATACACATAAGCAGATCAAATAACCAAATATACAGGGATGCTAAAAAAATAGATGATAGATGAAGAAAAAAGTACCTTTTGGCTCGCTGGAACCATTCTAATATCGCGCTCTAATCAACTGAATAGGCTGAAATTGTTACTGAAATATTTCATTTCATAAGTGCAAGAGAGATATTTTTCGAAATCACTATTATTTTTCATAAGTGTGCAATCTTTCGCTAACTCTTCTGTGTGCAATGTATAATAATTGTTATGTTCATATCCAAACATATATTTACAGAGAGAACATACACAGAGATGGCCACATAAATGCCATTATTACCTGTCGAAGCCGACAGAAAATTCGGTAGAAGCTTGAAGTTGAATAAAAAATAACAATGATTCTAAAGAAAATATCTCTCTTGCATAATTCTACAGTGAAAAAATAAATTCTATATTTTCTTCGATAAAGGTTATTCAAATAAAGGCTTCCAATAAAGGCTTCTATTACATAGTGGCAATGTAGCATTATGCATTTGAATTCAACTAAACAGAACCTGTTGGAACAATAAAATATTTTTAAGTACAAAACCAATTATTATTTATGGCACTACTGTAATCAGCGCGTTTAGCGGAAAATTATTTTGATGCAACAATGCATCTTATAGTATCTATAATAATTTCGAAATGCTCTAGTATGTAGCAATTTTATACATTTATAAACTACCCAGAAATGTAGATTGTTCAGTTCTAAAGTCATCATAATTGTCGTTGATGAGATTCTGCCACACCAAATGACTTCCCAGTTTCCAGGATTGTAAAAATCCGAAAAATATTCAGATCATAAAGGGAGAATTTTATAAGTGACTAGTATTTGTCTTACACAAGTGAGAAAATGGTAAGGGAAGAAATACAGCCACGAAAAAGTAAGATTTTCTTTTTTCCTTTGATTAGACCTTACATAGAATATGCTGCTAATGATTTGGATCTAACTTAGCACACGTCAATAGTTTAACAAGATAGATTCAAATATATTCGCCCGGTTAGTTTAAAAATTATATGATAGACCTAACTACTTTACGAACAAACAAAACTACAAAATCGGAACTAAAAGCTTCCGGAGTCACTAACTTTCATTTTTTAACTTCAAAATCCTAATAAAAAGTGAATGCTATTTTACTATTGATGAAACTTTACATTCTAAATCTGGTAAATATTTTAAATCCAGTATTAGATCTCTAAGTCAGGCGATATTGACATTGAAAAGAGTAGAGTCGGAAAAATAGTATCAGTCACGTTTTCTCCCTATTTCAAGTTGCTAAATGAAAAAAAGAGAAATTGGGAATAAATTAGCCCTTTCACAGACTTTTTCCTTAATCCTTTCATGACTGAAGCTCAAATACATCCTGCCGCATACTCGTGAAATGGTAAATATTTCCCAAATTATTCTAATTTATTCTATTTGATATACGATACGTTTCGCAAAGTCAAGAATGTCAATGTCATATATTCCTGTGCAAGTTTTCCTTTATTTAACCGTGAAATCCCACTGGAACAAAAATCTAACTAATATCCTTTGTGGACGTTTTTGGTGTTCCATGCTCTCTTGGAATCTAAATAAGCCTGCACTTTATACAGGTTTCTGAGTACTCAAATCACAAAAGTTTAAATCAGATCCATTAATCACGGACACTTGAATGTGTTATCTTCACGCCTTATTCTAAATTTTATCATTACAGCCGAAAACCATGACAAGGGTTCTGTTTAACAGTATTAAATATTGTAATCAATCGGTAAATCTCATCTTGATTACACGGATATAACAGAAAGAGTATGCCAAACAAAGAAAGAATTACAGCAGAAGAGAATTTTCCCAAGCATTCATAACAAAAATTTGTCATTTATGAAACGCTAATTGAAGACTTTATTATAAAATAAGAATGTTCAAACTCCAAGAACGTATTCTGAGGCTTAATGAGCCGCCTTAAGATAAAATAGGACGAAGGAAAAGAGTTGAAAGCATTACACAAGGAATTGAATGAGTAAAACGACGAAAATACAATGCCAATGAAGAAATAATGTGGCTATTGAAGCAGAGAAGGGAATCCTATAACAAATTAACGTCGGCTTTTTAAGAACTAATGATGGTTATGAAGAAAGATAGCCCCAAATATCCCACAGAGCTTTTTGTAAAGACCGATAGCATCCACAGTTGGTTGACATTTGGCGAATATTTGAAGAATTAAATGATTGGTGGAAAGAAAATAGAAGTGTACTAACTAAGTAGCATTGTAACGTGCACAAATCACCGCAAATCGGAATGTTTTACTCCCCACTTCTTCCGCAACCCCACGAGTTTACTTGCTAATTCCTCGGAAGCGGCACTTTTAACAATTCCACTGCTCGCGCTCCGCGAGAGGGATATGCTTTTGGCAGGCAGTGTCAGACGGCGAAAGACTACGCGTGATGGATAGCGTAGGCGCAAGGGGCGGGGTTTCAGGGGTGAGTAGGGGAGTGTCAGGGTTGGATGGAGGAAAGGGAGAGAAAGAGTTTGTGTGCGTGATGAGGGGGAAAGGAAAGTGAGAGAAGGCGGAAAAAAGATGGCTATTCGGAGAAAGTTAAATGCACAACGAGGCTCTTAGGCAGTTACTACGTGCAACCCCCTCGAGTGCAATTTGTGTGGCAGTTTCATTGCTGAGATTTCGCGAGGGAAATTTTGCCAGAGCTAAGAATTTGTTTTTCTGGCCCAACTGTTCAAAATATATTCCGAAGGGTGCCTACGTTTTTCTCATTAAATCCCTGCTCCAAGGAATGGTTGACTTTATTAATCGATATGAAATATTCTTAATGCCGTTTGTGCAATGTGCTCCGAAAATTAATCAGTGCACAACACTGCAATTTATAACGGCATAACTTATTTTAAATTAATCTGTCCGTGGTACTCCAATTTATTGCAGCATAACTTATCGCTCAACAAGTTAGTGTGCAAATTATTACGCGAAATAATATTTTTAGCACCTCAATTGTGAAGGTAGTTATTACAGAAAATATCCATTCTAATCTTAATGGTATTGCAGCGCCTCGGGTCATATGTATAGACTAAAATATAAAATGAAATTGAAAAGTAACAAGTGGGGTGTTTTCCTAATGCTGGAATATTAAAGGTTGTTAAAGACCTTTGAATTTAGTTACGGAATGATTTCTTTTTTTATATCACTCCAGAAATAATTTATAAATCTATTCATACGAATTACCTATTGAAAATCGTTTCAATTCCTACTGCCACCACAGGCAACCTAACCCACAATCGAAATTTTAAATATTAGATTGATTTTCTAATGTTAAAATTTTCCTTACTTGCATTATTCATAATATGGATATCTTGATACAGGTATGTAACAGTTTTCGGATACAGAGATAAAGGATTTTTAGTGCTCAAAGTTTTTTCTATGCCATATGAGAAATAATTGAATCGAAAGGAATTAATTTTCAAGAGATTAATGGAACCTACTCAGGCACTATTTCCCCCGACACTTCCAACACTGCATATAGCATTGGAACAGAAGACAATAAGGAGTATTTGCACATAAAAACATGCATATTGTCAATAAAAATGAACATAGTAACACAGATAAAACGTCACTCAGAATTAGTTTTAAGTTTCGGTATTCATGTATCCTTTCTCAGCCGGAGAAGAGGCCTTGGAAGGCCTAAACAAGACAGAGGACAGCGGCGCTACACATACATATTTATTTGCTTTTTTCACCAAGTGGTAAATGCGCCCACTTCATTTTTTGTTCTCAAGTGAATACTATTATCATTTAAAAATTAAGTTGAAGCCCTAGGATTGGCCGAGGGTGAAAAGAAGGCTAGAAAAAAATAAGTTACCATAACACAACGACGAAGCCTAAATAAGAAGCATAATAATACCAAAATTGTGATGGATAGCTAAAAGGGAATAAGGGATTTGCTTCAAACAGACGCAAGGCCTGGAAAACTGCAGGCACAAAAAGTAGGAAGAAACGTAATAAAATGATTATAAGGGACGAGAAAAAAATTATAGGTGCATTCTATTGCACAGTCCGCTGTGTCAATTACTTGCTTCCAAAAGGTGATAAATGAATAACGGCTCGCGTTAAACGGAATTTCATTACTACTAGGTGCAGTCCAGGAATAAAATCCGAGAATAAGCTAATAGCTAAGAAGTACAAAAATAGTTATGGCTTTTTATGATTGGTGAAACAGCGGTATGAAACGAGGAGGGACTCCAAATGGAGATTGAGCAGCTTTGTGAAAAGCAGTCATTATTAGTTTATGGATAGGTACATGCAAGCAATAATATAAATATTCCAAGTAATCGAGTTTCATTTAAAAATTTAATTAATTACTAACGAAAGGAAATTTTAAATAATTAGAACTTTCCTCAAAAAATAGTCATTAATTTTTATTCCCCTTTACGGTTCCTTCGTGTTCCTTTACGGTTCCTTTAGGGTATCCCCCTTACGGTTTAAGCGTTATGATAATTCATATATCGATCAAGAATGTATCTATCATTTAGTTCAAACTGGTAGAAATCGTAAGTATCCTCAATTACCTATTATGGCGAGTGAATTGCTACTGCCATCTTTGACTTTTCCGTCAATGAACATATTGATTCCATAATGTACCATTTACAAAAAGGATTTCCATGAATATATATTTTTAAGGTCTTCTTTATGTGTAATTTAATATAATATAATAGGTATTAATCGTTAAATAATCTAAAATTATATTTTTCTAGTTTGTTTGTACACCACTAGATACAAGGAGTCGTTCTAGAGCTAAATTGAGTACCGCACCACATGACTCTCTGTTTTGAGGATTTGCGTCTAAACCATAATATTCCGGTTTGTTTTTTAGTGAAATTCCCCGCCGATAATCATTATACTCTTGGTGAGCTTTGGAGATAAAGGCGATCATTGAGTTTCTAGCTCATTAGTTATACCTATATTATAATTTAGTGCTATTTTCGAATAAAAATGTTTTTGTTTTCCTTCTTTTAAGGCACACAACACACTCTCTAGATTTCCGTCAATAAAATGCTTTTCATAGCTGTTTATCTAAGACTTCACTGCTATAAAAACCTTTCCACCGGTCCGTTAGG
Source organism: Calopteryx splendens (assembly GCA_002093875.1). Lineage (NCBI taxonomy): Eukaryota > Metazoa > Arthropoda > Insecta > Odonata > Calopterygidae > Calopteryx > Calopteryx splendens. Next base: position 106,532 of record LYUA01000641.1, read on the forward strand.
TTTCCTGCAACGCTATTTCTTGCAGCTTGGAGGAAATAATCCACTGTATTTGATATCATCAGTCAACCTGCTTTCTGTTTCAACAATATTGGTGTATTGTAATGCGTACTCAATAGCTCCTCTTTTTGCTGACACTGTGGCATTTAATTAGTACTATAATACGCAAAGCTACCCTTCAGCTTGACATTATAATTAATCTTTTTGTTAGTTTATTCTTCTTTGCATGTGTAGTTTCGGTTAAGTCTCTTTCTTTTATATTTCCACTTTTTTTTTTCTTCCAACTGGCCTTTATACTACCCTACAAACTAAACTAAAAAAATACCTATAATTATTGAATATCATTCCCGCAACACGCTTCGTCAGTGCAGTTATAACCTTAACGGTTGAGGGACACCCTCCACGATGCAAGCGAACCTGCAGTGGCACAGGGGCCCCTAGAGGCGGAAGGAGGAAGTGAAGCAGCACCCGAGTCCGTTGTGTCGACCTGCGATTACATTCGCGAATCAGTTGCGGAGGGGAAAGGTTCAGTCTCCGCTGTACCCCGCCTGGGTCGCACTCTTCCCACGCGTCCCTTGTTTAGCACCCTCCTCCACTCTTACCGACGTACTGGGAGGAATCCCCTTCCACCTGTGCAGGGTCAGCCATGGCTGCCTCTGCGACAACACAACCGGAATTAGCGCTCGGGCACATCCACCTTGGTGCAGCTGCACTCACCGAACGATCCGGAGGGTTCTTACTCCCTTTCGAAGTAGCCTCCATCTCTCCTATCTTGGGAGTGGAGTAGTGAAACTAGCTTCTCTAGCTCTAGTAAGCGAGACAGGAGCGCATGTTCAGTAGCAGCTTTGAGAGTAATAGCAGATCGCTTATCGCATGCCATAAAGTATAAATAGAATAGAATAAAAAGAAGCCGCACAAGAAACTGTTGGCCACAGGAAATCTGTGTAAATACACCCTGAATTACAGAGTTGGCCCTAATGGAGAGAGAAGAAATCAGAGAAACTCAGAATGTAAGCAATAGTAAAAATGCAACAGTAGATTAATAATTGGAATCAATCGTACGTTAGGAGATCACCAGAATGAATGAGGAAACTGTGCGAAGGGATGTAAGATAACCTAATGAGCAGAACTGTGAGAGAGCACCTCATTGAATACAGAACAAATGCCAAATCCGCTCGGGATGGAAATGCTGTAGTTCTTAATGAAGATGTAGGTTATGTAAATAAATGGAAATATTTGGAAGTCTTTAATAAGGAAAATATATCCTCACGAAAATACTGAAAGAAGGAGATAAGAAAGAAAGAGACTACATTCTTCCAGCTAAATTTGTTGTGCAGCCGAAGTAAGAAAGATAATTTTCAAATAAGACAAGGGAAATGCACGCTTGAACAAATGGGAGAATTTGCCCTCTTTCACAGGTGACTGAAGAAACCTGAAGGGGATATTAAACAGATGAGTGTAGTCGAATAAGACTTTCGACCAGAAGAAATTACTCCTAAAACAAATATTTCCGAACAAGTTCCGAACTAGTTCACATAAAAATGGGTTATTGAAACATATGCGTACCAAGCTCAATTTTCCTAAGGCTTTCGAAACATTGAATGCGAGGAGTAGCAGAGAAGATCAGTTTAGAACTAATGGAAATTTGACGTTGCAGATCAAATGCTAATACCAATAAATAGAAAGGTTAAGTAGCAAATGAAGATGAATTCGAAGGTTGAAATAAAAGAGAAACTTGAGAAAGTCGAAAAAAGAAGATAGTAACTCGTGACAATTTCTGTACGTCAGCTTCTGAATATGATAATTGAATGAACCAGATATTGGAAGCAGGATAAAAAGAAAAACTGATGAACACCAAGAATGAGTTCGAGAAGAAGGTGCTGGAAGACGCTAGAACTAGGAATTGTACTGTTACAAAAAGATTTACATGTGACAAGATAGCTTGAAGTTGGTAATGGAGTAGTTAGACTTAAGCCATAGGTTTTTTTAGATGGGAAACTCAAGTTAATCTTCATATGTGCTAATAGACATTAGGATTTCTCTTCCATCATCCAGCTCGATTACAAATAGCAAATACCCATTCACTTTCATTTTAATTTCAACAAATGTGATACTGATACATTCAATGCGATTGACAAAAAACCATAAGGTACTTATAGAACAAATAGAAATGCTTGGTGTACGTTACTTAATAAAACCAATATTTCAAGAAATTGATCCAACCTCGAGCCCAGAAGAGACTTTTGGTGAAAATCAGAAAATCGTGAGAATAAATGATAAATGTTTAGTGGGGAACATATTACAACTCGAAAATATTACAAATTTAGTTTCAGACGCTAGACCTTGGCTTAAATACTCACAAAAGGATAACTCTCGCACATTTATCATCTCTTTAACATATCTTAACAAACATTTCCACAAATGAGATTATTTAATATTTTTCAAAAGAGGTTAGATAGGAGAGGTTTTATCCACAAAAACACATACCCTCGTGGCGGCGTACAGGATAAGATGTGCGTTGAAGAGTGTTCTCCAGTTCCAATCCCAATCTCCCGTATTAAAATAGGTAACTCAATCTTTAAAAGCTTAACGTGTGACATGATACAACGTGAACTCTTTGGTGATGACTTTTATAGAAGGGAGGCTATTTTATAAATATATATATATATATATATAAATAAATACATATATATATATATACATATATATTTATAAAGTAGGCTCCCTTCTATAAAACTCATCACCAAAGAGTTCACGTTATATCATGTAACGCGTTATCGTTTATTCGCCAAAAAGCTCTTCGTGACATACATCCGAAATGCAAGCTCATAGTTTGGGTGCATATGAAATTATGATTTGCGAGTTTCCAGGTCTTAGAATACAGTATTTGGGGGGATAAACTGCTTACGGAGAGAGAAGCATGGTATTGGATTCCTATCGCGTAATAATAGAGAATGGCCGTATTAGGTGCAATGCTCAGGGTCAACCAATTCGTCATACTCCGCCGTTGCAATTCCTTTGTTAAATATTACAAATGCTTCCAGTAAGTATAGTGATATAAGTTATTTTCAATGGTACAAGATATCAGTTTAATAGCTAAATTGGACCATGAAAGAGGGAAAAACTCTATAAAACTAAGATGGGTATCCATACTTTATTAATATAAACCTTTTCATAAACTAAACCATCATGCACCTCTACATCACCCAAAATAACTTAGCGTTTTTTAAAGAAACACGAGTTTTTAGTTACTAGCATATGTTTTTATTTTTATGAAAGCAGATGAAACTTACGAGTCAATTTACTCATTTAATACGGTACCTATGGTTCCAGTTCCGCAAATTTTAAATAAAAAAGTATCATTAATATTACTATTAATTATGAAGCAGTTTTCGTCATTGATATTCCTGCTCATGAAATTTATTATTTATGAACTGAATATCTTGCATATTTTAATTTTTCAATCAATAAGGCCAATGACACCACACCTTAATCCGATAAAATTCAAATTTGAAAAGGGACGACGGAGTCTTGCGCTCAAAAATATGTTGCTGAGCATTCCAGTTTATTTCCTACAATTTATTTCACTTGAAGATTGTAAGAAGGACATTCTAGATATCGTCGTCAAGAGTTAAGATTTTTAGGAGAACATGCAGATATAGTACCAAAAGAGGACCAGTATAAATTATTCATCACTCTGTATCAAGTAAGATTTGAATAATCGCCATCCTACACGGGAGGGTCTCGGTATACCTTATTCTTGCCGTCAGCACACAACGCCCTCCTCTTGCAATAGATATAATCCTTCAAAGAGAGACAAAACAAACGAAGGGCTTTCCCGTTCGCTTCCTCAAGTGATCCATACTCTCTCCGCGTTCGTCGCCTACAATCCTCGGATTCCTTTCGGACGCCCTCTCATTAACATGAATATTTGAGAGTCCAACATGAGAGTGGGGTTTATAAGGGGATAAATTCGGATGAAGAGGGAAAACAGATCGCACACGCAAGTGTCCCTCGAGTACTCCAATTAAATCTCCACCTGAGACGCCTCAGACGGAAAGAATGGTGGGGGTAGAAGCGGAGAGCTGAAACGCACACGCAAAATCGTGCCCACAGAGGACGCGGAATACTTCCCGTCATTCAACTGAACACGTGGGCATCGAACTAATTAAAGGGAATTGTTTCCTGAGGCCATCCCCGCAAAAACCTCACCCCATAAACACAGGAGATACCCAAACCGAAATTAACTTGGACTAATTCCGTTTCCGCAACAAAGGGGGGGGAGGGGGTGTTTCAGGGAAGCCCCTGGGGATGTGTGCCGAGAGACAGTGCGAGAGAGGAAGATGGAAGATAGCGGTCAGCGAACGGCAGAACAAAAGCGGGTGTTGCTGCTTTGAGCCCGTTGAGAGAGAAAGAGAGAGAGAGAGAGGAGGGAGGAAATTGGAGATGAGCGCTGGGTGGGAAGTGGTGGAGAGCGTGGGGGAGGAACAGATGGGTGGGAAGCGACGGAGGAAGTAAAGACGCAGTCGCACGAGGGAGAGAACGGAGGCATAGGAGAGGATAGAAGGTTAGCGGGGATGAATTGATGAATGGGTGCGTATTGGTTCACCCGAGGGCGAAGGCATGAGGGGGTTGGGGCTGGTGAGGGAGAGAGGGGGAAGGCTGTATATTTACTAGCATGCTCCAAGGGAATCTTGTATAAGGGGAAGCACAAGGGGGGATTGATAAGTATAAGGAGATGGGTGTGTTGGGGAGGAATGGGTTTGGCCGGCAGGAGAGAGAGAGAGAGATAGGCGTGGCGGAGAATGGGGTGGGGGATGAAGTGATATTGGGATCGATTGCATTTAAGCTTGATTCGAAGGGATTGGGGCGCGTTCTCGAGGCAAGGAATCCGGCGAGGAAGACTGTGTGTGTGTTTGGTGGGGGAAGGGGCGAATCGAAGTAAGCGTAATATATGGGTGGAATACGGGGAAGGAAAAGAAGGATAGTCGAATTCCAACGGGGGGAGAAGCGAATATTGGGAGAAATAGAGGGCTCGGCGGTTGGGTAAGACTGCATAGCAGAGGGGTCGGAGGGAATGCAGATGGCTTTGGAGGGAGGGACGGGTAGAAAGGCAGACGCTTCAAACGCGGGGGAAGGGGACGAGCAGAGGAGGGGGATTGGAATAAAGTTGGATCAGAAGAGTTCGGCTGGAGTAAGCGGGGACGGTGAAGGGATGGAGCTAGGAAGGAGTGCGCGAGGGAAAGATGATGGAAATAAGGATGACGGGGATGGTATAAGGATACCCCTCCTCTCATTCCCTCCACCTCCACACAAACACCGCTCCCTCCCCTTCATCTTCCACCTCCCCGTGCAGGAAGGCAGAAAATTGGAATGTGCACATTATGAGTTCCGCCATAGATGAGTGGACGGGGTTGCGGAGCTCTCGGATGGTGGGTTCGGAGAGTGGGAGATACGGGGATGGAGCACTTAAAGGGGTTCTATCTTCGTGGACGGGGGCGGATCGGGAAAGCGGAGAATTCGAGGGATAGGTCGGGTAGAGAGTTCGGGGGAGGTGGTAGGTAATGAGCCAAGAAAAGCATTATCGTAAACGAGACGAAGATGGATCGAGGATATACGTCAGCAGCCGGAATATTAAAGAGCAGAGATGCAACGGTGAATTTGGTGGAGCAGATTCATGTAGCTGAAAAAATAAAGATAATTTCATTGGGGAAAGGTAAAAATAAGT
>LYUA01000641.1:122871-138187 GCA_002093875.1 Calopteryx splendens
ACGAAAGGGGGGGATTGGGGCGGGGAGAGTGGCGGAGGAAGATGGAGGAGGAGGACTCGTGGGAATGAGGGGGTTTGGAGTAAGGTGTGAAGGGCGGTGGGGAAAAGGATAGCCGAGCACCTCGCGATCAGTGTCTCTGATGTGAGAGGGCTCTCGGGAGAGTGATTCGCTTACTTCTGACTCTCTCTCTCTCTTTCCCTCTCCCCCAGCTCTCCTCACACACCCCAGCCTCCCCTCACATCCCCCAGGCATCCTACCCAGAACTTCACATTCGACAAAATCGAAAGCCCCTCTCTCCTTTCCCTCCCCAACCAATCTGACGCTTATCCACATTTTTGCCTTCATCCCAACCCTTTCTCTTTCCTTTTTCCCAACCTCAAAAAAGGGTAGTTTCAGGGGTGCAGATCGCGAGGCAAAGACGCAAATATTTGCATAACGTCATCATTTATTGGAAAGTTAAATAGCAAATTATGTATTCCACATAGTCATTTAATGTTGACACCACGTTCTACGCAACTCTTTAGTTAAGTAACTTAGTAGTTAGCTCTAGCTAACAACTCCTAAATAGTGATGACTTACGCTCAACCATTTAAATGATGTAGTGCTAGCAAAGCAAATACCTAATTGGCGCATGAAGGCTAAACCAAATACCTAACTTATTTCCTCAGAGCGTGAAATGAAGTTTATTTAAACTTGCTAAGCAAGAAGAAAAAGAGTTACCTCGAAAACGGAAGTACCATAAAAAATGCCTCGCCTGTATTTAAAGGAATTTTTCGAAGATGGATATAAACTATGTCTACAATTTTCCTTTATTAATAGATGAAATTATAATTAAAAAAGAAGTGTAACCAAGACTATAAAAACAAAGCAATAAGTTACACAAGTCTTTGAAAGTTAGTACTCTTAGGAAGTATTTTCCCTCTACTCACTACTCTAAAACTTCCATCAATAATTTCTAATGCCTTTTTATATTTGCATTCATAAACGATCTTCGACATTCTTAGTATTTTAATAGTGGTCAAGATATTTTTTCGTGTTTTAAGATTGAAAAGTTGATACTTAATTCATCCTTTGCCTTTTTTTCACCTTTAAAAGTAGAAAAATGTTGCAGTGGATCACCGAAAGCCCTAAAGTACCAAGCAAATGAAAGACCCTGGAACCACCCCTCCACCAAATAAAATTTTTACTCTTATAATTGCCACAAGGCTATAAATAACTATTACAGGGCTTCCTCAATTCATTTCTTAATCAATTAAAGCCTAAAATCACTAAATGATAAATGCTAACAATAAAAATTGCTAATAATTTGCGTAACCATATCCTTAGAATGGATTTCTGTACACTCATACTATATCCCCAATAACTAGGGTTAAATTTTAGCGTCCAAATTGAAGCGTAGGCTTTCGCCCCTCTAAGGGTAATGTATAAGATAGGTCGTCCATTTTAAATCTTCTTTTTCAGGAACAAGGCTTTAGAAATTAATAATGAAACCAGCATTGTGATAATACATCCTATTACGTTACGTGTGCCACACCCAAGAGGATCAATACTTTTTTCAACAGGTTACTAATTCCTTCACCCCTCACACTATTTAAGCAAGAGAAATAAAAAGCATCTCCTAAAAAATCAGCGCCTCTCCTGTCAACGAAGCTACGCTGCAAAACGTCGAGCCGTCACTCCTGGAATAAATAGTGCCAGCCAAAAAGAAGATAGTAGCCTGTCTCAAGGCTCTCCTTCTCTCTAATTGGAAAGACAACCAGCTAAGGCTTCCGTTCTTCTGCTCGTAAACAGTTTTCTTTCCTCTTTCATTGCTCTTCTGTCTTGTCTTTGACTCCCTGTTCTCATTATATCCCATTTCCTTCACTTCCCTCGGTCCTCATCTCTTCCACTCCCCCGCTAGTATGCGGCCCTATGACCCCCCCTCCTCCATAGCCACCATATATCTACAGATCCCACAACATAGTCATACTAAGTCCCCCCTCACCGATACACTGGTGTAGCCGTTACCGTCTGCAGTGGGAGAGCAAGCAACGGATGATATTGTACGGATGGAGGAGCTTTTCGAGACCATCGCCACTCGTTTCGCATCTCTCGGTCCGCTGGATATCCACTCGCACACCCTTTCCCCTCCCCTCTCCCTCCATCCTTCCGTATTTCATTCCCTTGCGCCTGTCCCCGATCTCCGTGTCCCTGATAGCCAAAGGAAAGCGTATCTGAAAGCCATTCCTATGACAGTCATATATACATTGAAACCTGGCTTGAGTTGCGCCCCAGGGAGCCAGCGCGATGGTCTCCCCATTTTCCCTATCTTATTTCGGGCCCGTCAAAACCGGCCCTCTCTCTCCCTATCTCCCGCTTTGAAAATGGCAAATCCCGATACGTATTTTTTTGTTGGAAATACCTCTTCCGTTAAAATTGCGTTACAGGATTACGACCGCTCCTACGGTTTATGGGTTGGCAGCGATGACTCCGTCATACGCAGGTTTTTCTGACAAAAATGTCAATGTTTTTAGTAATCGATCTCTTATCTATGCGCTAAATACATTTTTCCACCTGAAATTGATCACACTGTGCATGATCGTACAACGCGGAATTGACGTGTACACCCTAGGCTCATGGGTGATTTAATGAGACCGGGGACCCGATTTGGGCATCTACAACGTTTGGTGCTCCGAACAGCACCGGTTGTTGATCTCAGAGACAATTCGTGATGAACGGAAAAGTAAAATGTACCAATATTTTTTATCATAGTGATGAATACTGAGAATAATAACTTTTTTCCAGGGGTTCGCAGCAACAAATTCTCCGAATCATGAAGAGGATCTAGGTCAAATTTTAAATTTACGCTTTGAGAAGAGAGGGATAAAACAAATAAAGTACCGTAAAATACAAGTGAGATTAAAAATAAAATATGAACTTAAGTACATACCATATAGGGAGTTTTAAATTTTACAACATTGCTGAATGCTTTATCTAAATATTGAATCAGGCAACAGAATATGGATTTGGATGAGTAGTTGATTTAAAGTAAGTATATTTGTTCGTTTAGGAACTGTAGAATAATAACCGACACAAAATTATTTTGTATATTTGACAAAGCATATTTTATCATTTACATCTTACAATTAGAGTTTAACTCATCAGAAAATTTTTAATTGAGGCATGATACAAATACGGCGTGGTACCACGACATCGTGACAAAAATGTACGTTTTAGGAATGGAAAAGTATACTAAATTCTTCCCTTAGAGATGGATTGAAAGATGGCGTCTAATTTGAAATAAATGTTTGGCGAAAACTCGAGATCCAAGAACAGAAAACTATTTAAAAGTCAACATAGGACACTCATAAGACGCATAAAGTAATTTTAGCATAATTCAGTTTTAACTGTTTAAATGTAAACATTTCAATGGAAAAATAAATTATTGATAAACATGAAATGTCATCATGGACAATAAACTCCGGGATAACCTGGTAAATGCTCTTGTATGGTAGTTACGCTCACGATGAGCCCATATATCGTAATGAAAATGTCCTTTTCCAGTCAAACAAAACTGCCTTAGTTCAAGATAAAAAGCCTGTATGAGTTTTTCCACAAGAGAGCCGGAATGGGAGTTTTACTTGTTTTCAGCAAAATGGTTTCTTATTTTCTTCATAATTACAAGGTAACATATATCACCCAACAAATATAACAACTGCTATTCATTTTAAAATCTTTGCGTTTTATGTAAAAGTATCCACAAATTATCTGCGCCGAATGTTTTTCCTGAAAAACATTTGGGAAAACAGAGCATATAGGATAGGTAAATATTAATTATCATTAATTAATATAAATGATTAAAGTGTTTAAATTCAATGTTACAAATAATTAAATTAGCCCAATTCATTTTTAACGAATTTCTATGGATGGATGTTGATATGGACAGGACGTGGCCTCTATGGTTCCAAAACTTGGTCACTGAGGAAGTTTATCTAAGAATGGGGACTTCTGAGATATGAGCAAGGAGAAGTAAGTAGAAAATAAGATGGACAAAGAGGAAGAGTAACCAATAAAGGTCGAGCAATGCGAAATATCAGGGAAAAGAAGGAACTGTGGGAGGAAATTTGAAGAAGGTATAGAAGGGAAATTTAAGACGCGGTGGAATTCTGATAGAAAGGGGAGAAAGGTGAGGCATTTATAGGAAGACATTTTTTTACGTGCTGATGAGAGATAGAACGTGCCTATGCATAGCCGAAAAATTATTTGTAATAATGTATGTTATATTTGAGTTGCATGTGCTGTGCTTTAGAAGATTAGAGGTAACATGTGACACTGTACACAGATTTTTCACAGGCCTTCCAAAAACTAGCCTCTCATCGATAAAAACCCAATAATAATTATTTCGTCGTCCTGACAGATGTGCTTTCTCCCAGGCATTAAAACAAAATTTTTTAGCTTCCTGTAACAACGGTGACACTGCGAAACACCCGCGCCTAGAGTGTAGCCTCTTCACCGTATCGCTTTTCGCCCGCTTCACCCGCTTTTTTTGTAATCCCATTGTATGGCGCAATGGTACAAATGCATTTGTTCGCTGTCAAGTGGGGCAAAGGGCAAGGCCAAATCATGGGCGAGAGGCTGGACGGGTGAGGTGTGAGGAACAAGTGGGGAAGGAATGCCAGATACGGTCTCTGCGAAATTCACGCGGAGGGCGTCAATACCGAAAAGTGGGGAATTAGTGGCAGGGTGTGGGAGAATACGGCTGGAAAATTGGCGAGAGGAAAGGCCTCGGAGGCGGTCTCACCGCTCGGTCACCTCTCCCTTACATCTATACCCCGTCCCACTTCTACGACCTCGTGTCTCCGAAGCGACCCCGACCGACTGCCGAACTCCATCACTCGGAATGACTGCTGTCGACCGGCCGCCAGAGAGCTGTATCCCCCCTTCTAGACCTCCCTCCAATCCGCCCTTCCCGAACTGCCCTCCGCCGAAAAGCTTTTGACGCCCTACCCCTACCTCATACCCCCAAAATCACGCATGCAGGCCCCCTTGGTATTATTAAATGGACTAATCCCAAGCACCCACACACATCGTCGCTCGACGTTCTAAAATCGGGTCTCACAGTGCATCATCTCAACCAGAGTTTAATTAACATATATGCCGTTCTGTCTCGTCGAGTAGTGAGTATTCGTCGTCCCAGGTGCCGCGCGGTGATCCTCGCGTCCGCGGGTGGAGTGACGGTCATTCCCCGGACAAATGCGTTGTTTTTTAACGAGGTGGACTAATCCGTAAGTGGACGTAAGTGTGAAAGGGAGACGGGCAGAGAGAGATTAATGGGTTGTGGGAGAGAGAAAGAGAAGGTAGGGTGGAGAAGTTTGAACGAAAATAGGGCCGCAGCAAGGGAAATGCGCGTACAGTGATCACATTCAAGGCACAGAAATAAATGTAAACGAAAAGTTTGCAGTCTCTGATTCGAAATAAAAGTCTTTCGGATTGAAAGCCTTCTTCTCACTTTTATTCCGAATTCCGATTTTCATGCATTTACATGAAACGGGGGACTCGTGGAAGCGCCGTCGGGAGCTAAGTGTTTTTCCTTGAACTCAGGCGTCCCCGCAAGGAGATGGAGGGTTTAAGTGGATAGTGGTTTAGAACGAGAGATCCTGTGTACGAACAAGTGAACTAGACTTTCAAACTCGCCCTAGACTAGGGTATTTCACCATAATGAATAGTCATGCGATAGAACACTATGAAGACTTGATTCTTCATTTGTGAGCTAGCTTCAAGTGGAGCGCAACTGTCTAGCCATTACACGTTAAGTATTTACAACTACGTTTCACTTATATTTTTTTAAATCGGTGTACATTTAGTGCGAAAGCTGTTTATCGCGGCACAACTGTCCATCATACAATACGCTATTATTTTGGTCGCATCACAAATGGCAGTAAGTATCAGAATCAAATTTAATTGCAATGATGATCGTGCAACTTTTAGACACGCATATTTTAGTGCCCAATGGCGCGATGAATATTTTGTATAAGGCTAGGAATCTCGTTTTCCACTTATTTGTGCACCAAACTTTGTCAAAAGCCCTTTAGTGGACAGAGGAAGGGTTACATGTTTTGTGGTAAAGTGCCGTCGCAATAACCTGGAACAAAGTATACGCGTTATCCCACGAATTTGCATTTTGATGTAGGTTAATTCCCTCCTTCACAATAGAATATATAAATGTTTCAACAGTCAGCTAATTTATCACTAGCTTCCTTCTGGCATTGCTATTTTTTTCTAAATCAATAAAGTGGCTAGAATAAAATTCATGTGTGTAATAATTGTTCTCCATATTAATTCCTCAGAATTAATGGTAGCCATTCATTGATATATCTCCTTTATCGTCTTACTTACTACCACTCTTTTTTTTCTGTGGCGAATTCATTGAATGGTTATTATTGAGAATGCCGATGCAATGTTAGCTACCGACGGTTTTTGAAAATGACTTTCGAAAAACCTCAGCACAGCATAGAAACATTTTTTGCACTCCACCTCCTTCAGCTTCTCATAATCTGTATCCCAATTCATGTCTTCCAAATTGACTATTCGCAGAATATGTATGCCCCTCATATTGTTCAGTATCCATTCCTTCCTTATAAGCCCACGCCTGCCTCCAATGAAAAAGATATATCCAACAGTGCAATGGCTTGAATTGAACCATTAAAATCTCAAAAATTAATAATTTCCAACAAAATATAAATATTTGATGCACGTGTTTGATTATGTGAACGTCATTTCACTAACGCTAATGGATTAAGCTAAAAAATGGATACGGTATTTAAAGCTTTATTAAGCCAGCATCTAATCAAAACCTATCCCCTCGCCTTGCGTATATTTCTCAATTTTCCCGATGAGAGAGCGTCGTCGTCGGCAGCATCCTTTAGTAAAAATATTCTGCTCTTAAGTGAACGCGCAAAGATGACTCCTGCTGCCGTCAGGGACGAGACGTTTTGCGGACATTTTTTCAGAACTCTGATTCCGCACAGCATGTAGATATTTCTTTTATGTACTCTTATGTGGCGTTCAATATGATTTTTTATGTGGGTCTGTGAATGATGTGATGTGGGTTTTTTTTGTGAATCTGTCGAATTTGGGCCACATGGAAAAGCGGAGGGCGAAGGCTTTAAATAGACTAGCGATGGGGAATATGACCGATATATTCGGTGAACCTCCGGCTTCCTAATCTCCGCCTCCCGGCGGATGAAGAACAGGGTGAGTGGCACAGGGAGGATGTGCGACTAATCAAGTCACCGTACACTCCAAAATTATATTCGGTTCTGAAGGATGAGGAAGATATTGGGACGAGATTTTCTTCAGGTCCGGAAAGGGAGGGAAGAGGGTTAGCTACTCTCCGTTAAGAATATTATTTTTCGAATTGAGTTTTGGAGGTCGGAAAATGAAACAAGTTTTGAAAGGATTTTTCCGGATATCTTCTTTCTCGTAATTAAAAGCATTCCATTATCTCATTAACCATCGTACGGGAAAAGCAAGGCATCTGATAAGAGATCGGATAAAGGTGGAATTGGGCAGCTGAGGATCGACGGCCGTAACGCCGAGAACAAGAGGAAAGTGGGAAGGTTGGTTGCGAAGTCTAGAAGAGAGAGGTGGAAGAATGATGGAAAAAGTATGCAGGAATGATGAGGTGGGGGGTTGCTGTTCTACTCGAAGAAGAGGGGTGAAAGGGGACATTGCTACCTATAATAGTTTCGATAGAGTTTATCAGATCAATTTTATTAATGCGTTGAAATCGCAATTCGGTGGAAAAGTTGACCGAAAAAAAAACTTATTTTCGGGTACCATCATTAATATGAGTCAGTACTCATTTTATCGGTTAAAAAGGCACGGAAGGGGAGAAATGTCTTGCGACGAAAAAGAATTATTAGGTAACATATGTGTATTCATTTCGTAGAACAGTCCAGCACTTAATTTCTATGTGCAGACTGGGTAGTCTTTCTGCCGGAAAGGGAAAAATTTTAAGTCAGGAAGCAAGCCCTATCATAAGGAAGAAAACTTTCTCCTGGATAAATCAATTAGGTAAGGTTATTCCAAAAATAGCCGAATTATTATTAATATTAATTTTTTATTTTCATTCCAAAAATAGCCGAATTCATCCTTCCATCGGTTACGGAAAAATAGTAATAATTCTTGCCAACATTCCTTTTTTTATTAAGGTACTTGGTCTCAAATGTTTTTAAGATTATTTAAAAATAAAATATTATCCATCATCTTGCTTTTATTCTATGGCCACCCGACTCAATAAGATATCTCTGGAAAAAATAAGTGGTTATTGGATAAACGTGATCGAATTATTTTACGGCGGTCACAGCAAAAAACAATGAATTAAACATATGCATTTAGAGTAAATCCAGGTGGAGGACAAAATGAAACTAATTTTTATCTAAATGATATTTTATTAATTTTAATTAGTCTTGATGATACCAGAATAAATGTGGACAAAATGTAAGCAAAACTAAAGTAAATGAAGCAAGATTTTCCAAATAAAAAATTTAAAAGTGGCCAAAGCGTTGAACTTATTGAATAACAAAAGAATATACTTATTTTAAATAGCGGTGAAAATAATTAAGAATCATATAAGGATAAAGGAGCCTTTGCTTTACATGATTTTTGATGGGCAATGCAACTTCTTGCCTGTTGGAAGGTAGGATCAAACACGTATGACCCCGGAAAGCTAGAATGAAGAAAATTTCAATCAACAAAGATCGAGGAAATAAAAATATTTTTAGTCACTTTCAACTACACTGAACTCAGTAAACAGGGAATTAAATTAAAATATTTTTACTCCTTATAATTTGATGAAAAATAATTTCCAACGTCAGTTACGCCATAAATCCGCTTTCACGAACGAAAAAAATGTAACGTTTACGAATGAAATTTCAATTCCTATTTTAAGCTAACCTTTAAAGAGTATCAAAAGATGTAAAACAAATAACCAAGGTTGTATTTTTATTTATTTCCTTTGATTTTCTAATTTTCTATCGACTCAGAAAATTTATGTTGCATAACATCTATCAAAAAGACATCCTTAAGTTAAATACTCCATTATCTCTGTACATATTTGCACTTGCAATAAATGTATAAAACTAATCGTCAGGAATTCATTGCCTGCCTATTATTGAAACAGAAATTATGTCATAAGCGTTGTTAATTCAAGCTCTCGCGGCAATATAAACCTCAAAAGTTTACATTTGCCCTTTCAGCGAATTCCAATTAAGGAAAATACATTGAATGAGCTTTTGTGACTTCGTTGGGCAGCGACTTGCTACTACCGTTACATTATCCCCTTTACAATATCAAATTCCGATATCCTTGCATTAATGATCTTTTCGCTTAATGACCGTGTCTAAATTAATGTTAACAACTTGCTGCATGATTTGACCTTTACAATTTTAAAAAGTATGAATTTAATTACACAATTTTAAAATTTTGAAAGCTTATTTTAAATTTAAGAAATTGATGGAAACATGAAATGAGAAAATCGATTAAATTTCATGATTAATTACGACCCTTAATTGGAGCCTCCCTCTTTTAGCAACTTCCCTGCGACTTATTCAAATTGGCTAAAACCAACACTTTCGTGCAAGTGTGTTGTGCGAGGTCCCTCGACTCGTGCGATCAAATCAGAGATACCCTTGTGCCAGCTAACGTGATCAACTCCAACGCAGAAAACCTTGAAAACCGCATACGATCACTGGGCACACCGGTTGGCGGCAGAGAAATGCAAACCGATGATAAACTGTTTGCTTTCCGGATTTATACTCAAATGGTAATCCGGAAATTGAAAGAAATATTCGAAGGTGGAGTAAAAGCTTTCTCAGACACTGTAGGATTATGAGAGCCAATGAGCAGGAAGTTATGAAGAATGAGCTTGTTCGTGCACAGTAGTTACACTTTATGTACGCTACCCATGTTTTGTTTTCAAAGTCTCAACCTTATCTCACATAAAGTCGAGCGCAGGATATCAAAACCACAATTTAGGAGATTTTTTGTTGGATTGAAGGAAAATGTAACGAGAACATCGGATTTGTCTAACAAGCAGGAAGTTCAACACAGCACAAAAGTAGTCAACGTTCGAAATATTTTTAAAAAATCAAAAACTGGCAAATAAAACAAAACTACAGGCAATTAAAAATAAAATCTACCAACTATTTCGAAACAAAGTATCACTACTCAAATCGATAATGCGCATCAACGACTTAAAAAAGAACCTTGAAAGAAGAAGGAGAACACTAAGTAATTCCAGATAATTCCTCAAAGGTCCCCATAGTACAGCCGTAGAGCTTGGAACACCTTTTTTCCCTCGCCTAAGACCTTGGAGTGCATTTTATTTCAGGACAGGTTAATCCCACTCTTCTGAGGTAAGACCCATTTCGACTCGTGTGATTTATACGTAAACGTCGCTCTGAACAGCCTTAGTGCGCGGGTTTTAGCTTCCAATTCAAACTCTCCCTCCGAGTGGTAGATTGAAACGTATCTCAGCACATCGCCCGCATTTAAATTTTTCTCCGTTCTTTTATTTATGAGGGCGGTATCACGCAATGGCGCCCTACCGAGGCAGATGACGACCCGGCGAAAATCCAGGGAAAGTTCGATAGTGGACGGGAGAGGGTTTAATGAGAGGTGGCAGAGGGAGGAGTGCGGTGAGACCGGCCGAGGGTGTGTTAAAGTTGGTATGGAGGGAACATTGGGGTCTGGCTCGGACGGTAGGAGGAATGAACTGGTGGGAGAGATGAGGGATTCTGAAACATTGGTGGAATTACGGGAAAGTAAAGCAGAGAAAGGGTTATATAAAGGGCTAAAAGCAAAGAGGAAAGGAATGAATGTGAGAAGTGTAAAAGATACTTCAATATCTACGAACCAGTATTAAATTTGGACCGATAAATTGAAGTTTTACTTCCCGTGTTACACGATGTTCACGCGTATTCGAACAATGAAATCTTCAAATGGGGCTCAACCATCAAATGGCCTACAATATTTTAATAACATTGCATATATTGAGGGAAAATCGTATTGAAGAATAAAAATAGCAAAAAGTAACGGGGGAAAGATAGCAACACTATGGGACTTTTAGGCTCAAGAAGGACACGAAGTTCACAGGTAAGATGTGACAAGGAAGATCGGAAAGAGTGGAAGTGATGGCGAGAAGAGAACAAGGGAAAGACAAGCATTACAAAGGAGCTAGAATGACGTTTAGGCCATGGGGAGTGGATAAAACGGAGATGCAGTTCGTCCCATAGAGTTACCGCGAATTCTCTGACCGAGGTTCCTGTTAATCAGGAAGCAGGAAATCTTAATAGAATTTATGTGGAGATGCAGCTTGTCTTTGAGATAAAACCCACAGTTTTCCCGCGCATGAGTCTCTTTCCCCTCTCTATAAACCTCCTTGAACTAAAAGGGAGCTATCACCTTATCCTTTGCAAATTCCGTGGAGAACCCAAGGGTCAGAGTAGTAAGAGGTGAGGAAAGTGGTGAAAAGGGTGATGGTGAAAGGAAGTAAGAGCGGCCAGATGGAAAGTGAAGCGGGAGTAAAAATCACTCTTCAGACATGGAGGCCTGGGGGGGGGGGTTCGTAAGAGTTTATCAACTAAGGGAGAGAGAGAACATGAGAGAGATGACGGCTAATGGACGCAGCTGCCAGGAAGTGTATGGATCGTGCAGATATCCGAGAGACCACCTTTTTTTCAGTCTTCTACTTTCCTATGGTTTCATACCGCCTGGGACGAGTGATGGGTAAGCACATCACCTAAAACTAAGATGTATTTGCAAGCCACGATAATGGTTTAAATTCGTGCATAAAATAAATAAGCCAGAGAGTAAAAATTTGTCAAAAATGCAAGCATATTTTACCATCTCTTACAGTCGAAAGAATGGTCACTATACTCAATATTAGGTAAATGGAAAAAAGTAAATCCAATCCGAATATCATATTCTCGTTGCTCGGCATTGTTTATTGTTAATCAATTCAGTATAAAAAATTAAAGTTCGACATGTTTGAAGAAATAAATGTGATGACCAAAATTTATTGACTTTTCTCTCGTTCCTGAAATTGCTTAAAATTTAATATTGTACAGTCACCAAATCCAGAAATAGAGACACAATGTATTTATTCTTGAGTTACCTACTTGCTTGAGAAATTCAGAAAATTATTTTCCACAAAATGGTCAGAAGAATTTTATTTCAATTATCTCGGAACCATACATTTTTCAAGTTTAGGTGCACATATTTTGCTTTTATAATTTCATAAGAATAAATCTCTGTTCTCGTTAACTCCTATGCAAAAATTGACCAAAATTATCTTTCAGAAAAGACGCCGTGCATTAGCAGGATGGGAGAGTCCACTGAAATGTCAAGACAAGGGTTGGCAAGAGCAGAAAGAGTTTTATAGAGGGATGTAGGGAAGAGTGGAGGGAATATGAGGCGTCATGCTGTCCGAGATCGAAGCGGGGTTGAAGGGTGAGCGGAGGGAAGAGAGGAGCAGGGGAGAAATGCCGAGAGATGGATGGGGGGGAGCTGTTAAAACACCTCCACTTCCACCCCACAACCTAGTTACCATACCTTTCCCTCGCCAAAGGACGACCACAAGACAATCCTTCTTACACCGCCTAAGACAAAGTCGGCGTTTTAAGCTCGCACTTAGGATTGCCTCTTAGTCTCCTCGCCAAGTAAAGAGCATTGAGTGGGATCCGAGAGGAGGATGGAGCGAGAGGGTGGTGGAGAGAGGGGAAGCTGAAGATGGCGGGACTAGGGAAGTGAGGAGTTGGTAGAGAGAAAGGCTTAAGTGTACGTTAAGAGACAAGCTCCTT
The DNA here is from genome assembly GCA_002093875.1 of Calopteryx splendens. Classification (NCBI taxonomy): domain Eukaryota; kingdom Metazoa; phylum Arthropoda; class Insecta; order Odonata; family Calopterygidae; genus Calopteryx; species Calopteryx splendens. The sequence continues at coordinate 135,714 of LYUA01000641.1, forward strand.
AACCGTCGCACGGAGACCCTCCCCACTTCTCACTCTTTGCCCTATGCCATTTCCAAGAAATGGTTCTCATACCTTTTTCTTTATCACGCAAAACCCAAACAGGTTGTTCCCTTAGTGCAACAACAAACGTGCAACCGCATCCGTGACTTTTTTCCCGCCATCGCCAACAGCCGATTCCTTTATGGTCCCTTTCCCCTGACCTGTTTGTGCCATTGACACCTTTACCCTTCGTCCTAACTATAACATCCGAAGCCTACTCCAACTCTCCTCTTACCATGATCCCCTCACTCAGCCATTCTTTCCCGAAAATTCGCTGCTTTCATCATATTTTCTTTTGCTTCCAAAGCCTCCTCTTTGGACGGACAAACACTTTAAAGGGCTTCGGGGAAATGGTTTCACTTTGTTATTATGCCACTAATGAGTTGCTTTGCTAGACGGGGTTCAAATCTAGCCTTTTTCATTCCTCGGGTAGGCATGGATAATTATGCAATTATAATGGAAGAATAGTTGATGAATGTGACGGGGAAATCAATGAATCAGAGCGCATTACCGAATAAATATAAAGTTATCCCCTAATTCGGAAACTTCGCTGATGATGTATAATAAGCCTGGCTAGAGGACTTCCGGGTTTGGTTCTGGAGGCATAAGGTGATGGCAAAAAATGAGAATTTTAGTTGCTGGACTTCGGTAAGACAGGAAAAGAGGCAGTTGAAAACCAGAGGCAAAATAAAACGCAGGCTTCGAAAATATTAGAAGAATGGAAAACATATGATCTGCGAATCAGGGGGGAAAGGATTGCGTATGTTTAGCTATACGATGAGAAACAGGAAATATTAAGAACTAACCAAGTTGTGATAAGATAATACTGTGGAAAATTCTTTCATGAGTTTTTTTTCTCTTCCGTGAAATTTTTAAATTTTTAATGGCTGCAGAAAAAATGTATAGACAATATCGCTCCTTTTGCAATTATAATCGTTTCATATGCCTCAACGAGTGCCTATCATGTGTTATGGAGGAGCTGCTGCCCTACGTTTGAGGGATGTAATGAGTTAGCAGGGAACCCGAGGTTCCGGTAGATGCTTCCATAGAGGATGTCAGAAGGTAATTGCTGCGCCTTGCGAGGCTAATGCAAGTTACCCATCAAAACTTGACTTCAGAAGCGCCATCATAAAGTATGAAGAGCAAACATTTACATGAGCACTGCTAGCACGTTTTCCTCGAGTGGCAGTAAATATGTTTCGGTAGAGTGGTTGCCATTAACAAGGGTTTGTAAATTAAACGAAAATTGAAGGATAAAATTCGTGTTACCTCGGTAAAATGGATATTAATTGATCAAAAAAAACTCTCTAATAAGCGCTTCAAATACCATTTTAATTAAGAAAAGATGAGTTTTATAATTTACTATTAACATTTTTCAGAAATAAAATATCTCCCTATACATAATATGGTTGTCCGACCATAGTATGTGCAGTAGGTGAAGTATAATATTATTAAGGTCAATAATATTTCTCAGCTAAATTAGTCCCTAATTATAACCTCATTACGCAATTAGGGCATAGCTCCCATTGGTTAGCAATTGTATAATTTATTTTACGTAAGGGATGGATAACTAAATACGTGAACTTTCTCATTTCGGACATCGGAAGACAGTCATTTTGCTGAAATAATAAATATTCTTAACAAACTAACGACAAATCGCCATTAAATTACTTTTAATTAAAACTGATAACTCATTAGAATTATCTAATGAAATACCCTGAAAGCGGTGTACAACAGAGTCACATACCTATAATTAAAACTCCATAATTAAATGCCAGTGTTACAAATTAGCACCAAAGTAGGTATATAAAACCGATTCAGGTGTGATGTGGGTGTCTGTGTTTCTTTTATACCACAGTAGGTATTTGGTTTTTTGACCCGGATCGAAACCTGTAGCGGTCTGGCGATCGCCGCACAATGAGCAATCTTTTTTTTTACCATTAACAGAACAGCAGAGTGCCTATAAAAGCGACCGAAACGTGATTTTGCTATGCCACCACCAATGGCAACGAATCATCCCGTCTCGTCTATTTCACTAAGAGCACAAAGCGTTTTAATTGCCCGAAGTACACTTATTGAAAATTCAATCGACCCGTCCTCTCTCTTTCTCTCTCCTTCTCCCATTCCCCGTACATCTCGAATTCCCGATTCGGGAAATGAAGGCGAATACTCTGCCGTGAAAACCATGTTTCACGCCGAGTCACCCGGCTGTTTGAGCGCTCTTGATCCAAACCTCCTTATTTCACTCCGATTTCCACCATCAACCTCCGCATCCAGCCCCGTCCCACTAAGATCCTCCCCTCTCAGACCCACCCACCCGCGTCAAATTCCCTCCACACCCTTCCAGCCCCATATATCCATCCCCACACCCTCTCCTCCAATCCCCATCCTCTTAGGACTACAGCCTCTCCCCCCCCCCCCCCCCTTCCCCCCCC
>LYUA01000641.1:145222-156757 GCA_002093875.1 Calopteryx splendens
GTGTGTTCCTGTCTATCCTCCTATCCTCGAGACAATTTTTATATATATATAGAGAGAGAGAGAGAGAGAAAGAGGTATCTAGCCAAAGTAATCAACTCAATATGTGGTAGGTAGATAGATAAGGGTAGAGTTCACATCACGTTATGGCGTCCGAAATTCACACATCATCGTAGGGGAAAAGTTGCCACCCGCAGTTTCCCAGGAAGATCTGGCGCCAGGAAAATCATAAACCTTGGGTAAAACTGGAGGTGCTCAGAGGCGTCAAACCTCCGTTTAAAAGCCGTATGCTCTATCCAAAAGACACCCAAAAGGCTACCACGACACCAAAATAATGAAAGAGGATACGAAAGGGAAAGTCCCACAATGAAGAGAAAGGAGAAATAGAGTTCACCGATTAAGAGGGATGCAAGAAAAAAGGGCTAGACGAGCTTGAGGGAATTAACATTGGATAGGAAATAATGGAGGATCATATAGAATGGATGACTAATAAAACTTCATAAAAGAGCATTTTCGTTGGTATAAAACCTGGACTTACGGATATTTACTGCAAACATCATTCATTATAATACGCAGCCTTTTGTACCCAACCAATTACCGTTCAAGTGCCTACTACGATTTCTAAATACTTCGCCCCCAAGGATATTTAAATTCTCCGAATGAGTATTCAGATGCCATTTGAAAATCTCCTCGATTAATATCATTGGTAGTTAAGATGATACTAATATTGAAGTATTTTTCTTCATACCCACGATGGCTTTCGCCCTACATGAGTTAAATCTTATTTATTAATCATAATTAATCATTACAAGCATAAGCGTTTTTCTGATTCACGACTAATAATCGTCTGGTCGGGCCAATAATGAATTTATCATCGAGTTTACCGTAAAATTATGTTTTCATTGCCACATGCTAGTGCTAAAATAATTAATAACAGTTTTTATTTCTATTATTCTTCAACATTTTTTCGCTGAAATTACTTAAAACTTCAACATTGCTTACATTTATTTGACTAAAAATCTCTCAGAAAACTCGAGTAATGAATAATTAATTTGTAGCGATAGTTTATTATGAATGAACGATATGATAGATAATATACTTAAAGATCATGGTGTAACAATGGGACTCATTTAGTCCAACTCAAGATCGCGGAGGAAACATGTTAGATCTAATTTTTATTCACAAGTATTTATTCTGTAGGCAACAGACAAACAAACCTAAATAGTTCAATTAGTCCAGCTTTTAAATTCCTTCTTCACAAAGTAAACTGCGGGAAAAAGTTGGCATGCATAATTAATCATGAAGGTATTATGAGAAATCATGATTTGGCTCGGCTGGGAGTAAAATATGATTATTGGCTCACCAAAGACAAGAACACGGCTTGAATCAAGCAACGATTTCTGTACCGATATATTCAAGCACCTACCTAAGTGCATTAACCTACTCCGGCTCCTTAAGCAACATTGCCCTTCATATCCGTTCTGCTCTTTGCCACTTCATATCCGTTCGCCAGGAAGAGACCTCGCCAACCTGCTATGCACTTACCTTCCAAAGATATTATATTCCCGTTTTTTCTCCAAAATAATTAGAACTGTTTACTTCAGATGTCACCAGCCCTAGCCCATTGGATAATATCAAAGCAATTTGTATTCGCCAGCCGTTGAGAATAGAATAAGTACGATAAAAAAATTATATTTTAGGTTGTACTGCAAACAGAAGTTATTGTTTATCCACCATTTTCTGTGCTTCTTGCTGGGAACATATAAGTCTAAAGTTTAGAATTGTGAGACCATTTTCATTATTGCGCAAGTACTTTATTTATATTTGATCTACTGGTGGTTATTTTATCTTTTTACTTCTAAACTTTAGCGTCTTATTTAAAGAATTCCATTTTTTAATGTATCAATATGACTACTTGTCAAAAATCATACGATAATAAATATAATTGTATGCATACATTTACTCGCGATGACGAACTACCAATCGGATTAGATAAACTGCTCCACAGGAAACTTCAATAAATAAGATCGCCCGTCGAAATAGCAAACGCGCACTTCAAAATGCCCTACTCGCAACAGTTAGGCAACCATTTATCTCCGAGGAAAACAATCCCGTGTCGCATTCTCCATCGAAAGCGACGTCCCTCCGTTATTTATCGCGAATTAATTCATCACGTGGTGGGTCCACGTTGAGCGCCCGACAAAGTGCGCCGTGAAAACAAAAGAAGGAGCGAACGGGCCATCAAGGCTCAATGCAGGCGAAGGTATGCCCCTCCGTTGGGTGCCTTATTCGTTAGAGTTGAGCCTTCGACCGCAGAGGGCGAGACGGGCGGACGGACGGGTGACCTGTGGTGGCTACAGAAGGGAGAGAGACATAACAACTACAGCTATCCTCGGATTCTGGGTGAAAATTAATAAAGGGCCATTCATGGTTTACAAGCAGCCGATCATGACACTCTGTTGCACCGATGCTCGTTTGGGACTTAATTTGCTTTTGGGACAGTCTAAACCTTGATAATTTGTCAATCGACGATCACATTATGTTTCTATTTTCTTATTTACGACTAAGGGAAAATAATACGAGCTAGTAACCGTTTTTTATCATAAAGCATGTTGTTAAAATGTAGTAGGTAAAAGCTATTACTGATATTACGCATTATACATTTAATATAATTATATACATATATTTATTTATCTTTCTCAACTATCTCTGTTTAAATGTCTACCTATGCATTATTAAAATTTATCTTTTATCCCGTATTCACATTTTCCAAGAAATAATGTCATAATTTCAACATTTATTGAAAATGAACATGAAGAAATAATATGAGCTTTTTAGCCTAGGTTTAATTAGGCCAATATTACCACTTAACGAAGATATCCGTAACCGGCGGGAAATTTGATGAACGTACTATCTTTCAGCAACTCAAGCCATCACCAGGTACCAATGATGCTAGCATTACTACTACCTGAAGATGGTTTTGATAGCTACAACGCTTTCTACGTTCAATAAAGTTTAAAGTTTGTGGAAAATTGCGAACTAGTTTTAATTTTGATATTGCCAATGAATGTTTCCTTGGTTTAGGTTCTCAAAACGAGTAGCATTAGAAGCAAGTATCGGGAATAGAAAAGAGTATATAAAACAAAGTATGAATGTAGCGGAGACGAAAGAAGTATGCAAGGAGGCAGGGAATAAATCTGTGAAAGAGAGTGAGCTCTCTGAAATGACTTAAAATGTGACTTTTTTTCTTTACCCAAAACGAAAAGGAACAGCGTGAAAGGCACTCAAACACGTTTTCCAGTCCATTCCATGTCCTCGAAGTCTGTATTCATATCAAAATCTCTTTTTATTGCGACTGGCATATTACACGGAGCTGTAAAAGGACTGACCTAAAACATTACTCATATTTATTACCATATAGTAAGAGAACCAAAAATAAAATGTCTTAATTTTCTTAATGTCTCAAAACGTGGGAATTTGTATATACCTTAATTCGATGTATATTTCCATAGCGGATAAATAGTATAAATCCAACGCGTGCATAATGTGTTCTTATACTTTCATTATGCGTAGAACTTCACCACAAAAAAAGTCATTTCCATAGCACGTGTTTCGAACACCTGTCCTCCCAATCCTCGTTGAATATGCCAAAAGGTCAACAGAGCAAACTGGTCCAATGGTTATCTCTTGAGGTTTTTCTATCTAGTTAATCCCCAAGCACTTACTGTACGTTTGAAACAAGAATAAATCAGATTGGATTTTATTATTAAATGTAATAGTGAATTCAGCAGTATTTTAGCACAACCCGTCGCTATGAACAGATTTACAGGTTTTTAAAACCGTATTGTCCATTCAGTGAATCAGTGAAACTACTCGTTCATTCTACTGCACAGACCATTTTAACGTTTGCATATGCAGTCTCCAAACGGAACCTACATTGAATACAACCGTGACCAACAGAGCAGGTATTTATGGCATAATATAAAAAATACACATATATTTACGAAAGATGTGTGAAATTAAATAAGCCTACATATTACTGCAAATATTTCATAAAACATTATCATCCTCATAGTTTTTCAATCCTAAGATTGGTAGACTGCAGCCATCCGTTCTTCCCTATCCCTTGTGCCAATTCCCTCACTCCACAGTAAGTCTTCCTTCTTACATCCCACACTTTGGCCAATCGCCCTTGGACTTCATCGCAGGACTATCCCTTACATTTTACCATCGATTACCTGACAAATTCCTTGCGTCTCGTTGTGTGACCTAACAATCTGTCTCTTCTTTTCCGGAAGGTGCTCCATATGGTCTTTTGCCTATTCTGTTATCCTGGTGACTTCTTAATTTCTATACTTATCCATTCATTTTATATTCACCAATCTTTTCCAACATCTGGTTTTGAAGGCTTCTGCTTTTTTTTCGATGGTCCATGTCTCTGACCCATAGAGGGCCACATTCCATACAAATTCTTTGACGTGCCCTTTCCTTTTCTAACTTTATCTTATTTGGCCATTTGTCTCTTCATCATAAACACCTTTTTGGCTTGAGCTATTCTGCACTTGATGTCCATAGATCTTCTTCCATCACATGTTGTTGTGCTTTCGAGGTAGCTGAATGATTACACTAGTTCTAATTTCTTTCCTTGTTGTTGGACGTCTGTCGTCAGCTTCTCTCTTCCACACACACTTGTATTTTAGTTTTCCTAAAGTAAATGTTCATGTTATATTCTTGAAGCGTTTCATCAATTGCGTACAGTGATGCCTGTAGGTCTTCAGAATTTCTGCTTTAAGTACGCTGTCATCTGCGAAGGGGAGCATGTTGTCTTCGTTACCCTTCACCTTAATTCTTTAATGACAATTTCTTGTTCTTCTTTTATTGCATCTTCCAAGTATATGTTGAATAGTGCTGGTGACATGTTTTACAAACATCAGATATTTATTAATGCAAACCAATAAAGTAAATAATTCGGTTAACCGCACTATTTTCACTGCTCTAAATAACATAATTTTTTTAAATACCATCAATACAATAATAGCAACGTTTATCATATTTTCAGGTCCTTTAAGAAATTCAGGATTTGTAGCATTTGAACTCTTCAACATAAAACTTTTCCATGAGAGAATAATGGTGAACTAAACAAAAGAAACATGAATCATAGCAGCGGAAATATCCTGCCAGTCAGTTATCAACATGGTTTTTGTAGACCTTGTGAAAATGACTTTCCGAAACATACTTTAAAATAACTACTCGATTTTATTAAAAATTAACCTTTAACCCTTTGTGTTATTCTAACAATGATAAAAATGAATAAAGCAATAGAAAATTATGAGCAGTGCACATATTTATGCTATGTAAGGCAACATATTAATTGAATTCATTCTTTTAAGGAATATATAATGTAGGATACTATTTTATTCCCCCTTTGCGGTAGGCAACTATATTATGACAGGAATATCTGCGTCATAAAGCGTCAGTGTAACAAGAGGTTACATAGAGAACAAGGGATGACAAGGTTCTTAATTAATATAAATTACATGGCAAAATACATCTGATAGTGAAAGGGGCACAGTTGAAAGATTTATTAGAGGTAAGCGACAACTGTCACTCTCCTCACATCCGAAGAATCTCGGCAAAAGGGCGAAAATTCGCGCGTTACTGCTCGCGATTCACTCGGCTCTGAAAATATTTCTCCTCATCGTAGAGATAAAAATATTATCACTTTCCCTTCATCGGAACGCAATCGGGGGAGGCTCATCCCTTCTTCTGCGGGAAGGTGTACTCTTGAACTTAAGGTAATAAGTGTGATACTTGAAAAAGTTTCATCAATCGATAATCGTGGTAATTCTTGTGCGAATAAAACAGGTTTTTCATCCACAAAAATTGTACGTCGTTAAGGATCGTAGAAAGAAAGGGAAAAAAAGAAAAAGCTGAAAGTATGGTGACAAACGCTTACAAAAGAAATGAATTTTCAGTAGGATAACAACCTTGTTCTGTGTCAAATCACAATGGAAGCCGATGTATCACAACGATTATGGTCATCACGCAAGATCAATAATAAATTATCATTATTCATATCAGATTTATGTATCATAATGGACCCTTAAATGCTGTTAAATCGTCTTCTCTATCCTCCACTATTCAGTACTTTTTTAGTGTACTAGACACACATTACAAGTATTTACCAGCTTTCAAGTTCACTCAAATTTAAGCTAAAATAGCTTTTCTCTCGTTATCTTCAGTTGCACTTTCTCTTCAAGAGGGCGATTAGAGAGTGAAGAAAGAGATTTCCTTTACACGGAGAAAAGGAGAGCCCTTGAAAACGGCTCCTGAATTTCCTAAAATTTTTCCCGGACTTGGCTGGTTCTGAAAAATGCCAATGCGGCATTCCGTTATCCCAGCTACAAGGGATTGATCTGTACCTAATGGGAGGTGGCCATGGTCGATAGCAGAGCCAGTTTTTCGTAACTCAATTCCCCACTAAAAAAACTGCCCTTCAGTCACGTATGTCTATTTATAGTCCCTTCTTATGATACGTAGTATAAGCTTCATCTGGTTCAATTTTCTGCCATCCCATTATTCATTGGAGTAATGATTGAAGTACGCTTTGTAATTTAGTTCCACAATAATTGGTTGTGCAATCAGGTTACAACAGGGCGTCATCTTCAGGTACAAATTGCACCTGAAAATGACGCCTATTCACTGTAATCTGGTTGAGCAACTTATAAAAATTGTTTGAAATTACTAAGTGTATTTCAATGATGAAAATGAAATTGTACAACTTTATACCTAAAAAGATCGTGTCTTGAAGTTTTCACTTTTTCCCCAATTCCTCAATTAAATAACCTAACCCTGCGTGGCGGAAAAAACTTAATCCACTTTACCAGTAAAATACCAACATTTTTTGCTACACACAAGAGTTCTAAATGAATCAATTTCTATTTTAATATACCCTTACTGTATTGACGAAGATTAAGGACCACGTCGGAATATATTGTCCTCCTCAAAGTTGAAATATCTAGTATCAACGCAGGGAATCAGTCACCCCGATGCCCCGATAGGCCAACTTAAGTGGCAAGAATGTGGAATTAGGGTTAAGGGAGTCCAAGTTTTCACCATAATTCGCGTCATCACGCCTCAATTTTGTCGTCAATCACGTGTGTGTCCTCGTTGCGTTCCTTGAGCAAGAGCGTCCTTCTGTTTAACACACCTATTATTCTAATATTAAAAGTAACTTTAAGGCTCCAATTTATTTTGTTTATACTTTTAATTGAAAATTTTCAATCCAATATATCATTATGAAGAAGAAATGGAATTTCTGAAATTTGCAATGCATTTGTAAAGCAAAGGGTTCATTCATTTAATAGGAATAATAAGAAAATAACCTTAAAACACCAAGTTAACATGATATTCCACGATATTTTCAGATGGTTAGGTATAAGTTGAAATAATTTGCTATGAAATCACTCGTCTTCAGCACGTCGCTTTCTAGATAACATCAGTTGTAGAACCGACCCTATCACTTTATCTCACTGTACTTCACAAACCCACGAACATGAAGAAATCATACAGAGCAGCTAAGGCAATGGCTAGCTGTGGTGGCGAGCCAACACACGCCAACAAAATCACGGAAATTACGCTTCGGTTCCGTCCCACGTCTCTCCTCTGGATATACTCTTGGCCAGCACCAATCCGCAACTATTCTATTTCCTAACTGATCGTATCGAAGAACGAGGGGGCATTGCCAGGGTCACCAAGCACCTCCGCCTCGCGAATCGGTGGGATTTGACGCCGTTCGACGCAGATAGTGGGAGGCAGCGAGCGATGAGGGAGGGGGAGAGTGGTGGAGGTGGTGGTTCTCAGTGGAGCACGGCTTTGGGAAACTCCCCTTTGTCGAACACACGGAAGCCAGTTAGACGAAGGTACAGAGATCCCTCGCGAATGGCATTGCTCCTGGAGTTCGCATTCGCCCAAATCTGTGAGCTGTTCTGTGCCCGCGAATGGTGGGCTGTCAAATCGTACGGATGAAAGGGAGGATTAGGACGGGGCGAGTGACACAGCGAGGTCTTGCTGAGTATAAGGGGGGGAAAGCCTGTTGGGGACAAAGGGATTGAGGAAGAGGGTTGAGGTCAGAGGGTGAATGAATGCTAAGGGATAAAGGGATGGTTACTGACGGCGATCTAGTGAGGCAAATCAATGCAGAGCAGACCCTGATCTTGGACCATTGAGTACGCCTTCCGGTGATTGAAGTGAATTTCTACGCATTCTCGGCCAACCCCTTTCTTCTTAGTGTAGGTTCCCTGATTAGAATTAGATATCAGATATGCGTCAGTATTGTGATCATACGAAGTCTCACAACCAAGAGTATTGTAGTTGATGTAGGCAGACAATATTGCCTATATATATATATATATATATAGGCAGTGTAGATATTTTTACAGTATCCAAAAGTCTGAAAATGAATTAGCTTTAGCCTAATAATAGAAAACTATGCCTACCTCATTTAGTTCTCCTCAATTCGCTCAAATAATGATATAAAATTGAAAGATGCAACCAGTTTACAATCTCTAAGAATGCAAAGTTAATTCTAGCAGATTAGAAACATATTGAGTTTTCAACTTGATAGGTATAGTAATTTCCACCGCTGCATGATATTTGGCTGTAAAATAAGATTTAAAGTTATATCCCAGTGAATTTGAGATTCACTATTAAAAATTCCAGTCAGACTTATGACATAAATATTGAGAAGAACCCTACCATCAACCCGATAATAATATTTTCAATAGGAACCTTAAGTGAGCGAAGTATTCGACGTAGTTTCGGAAAGTTACAGGTGCCTTCTACGGGAAGTGGATATTGTTTAAGGAACTTTTGTTCTCAGACCGCGTCTTGTATTAATTCCTAAACGGGTTTTAATTCTCAATTAAAATTTGTTAGCATACGGATAATTAGAGATAAATTCTGAACAAGCATGCCGGTGAAGATCAAAGAAAACTTTTATTTTGAGCCATTCGTCAAACAATATCTCCACAATAACAATTTCAACAGAAAATCATAGGATAATGTGATACAAAACCTCCTATTTCCCATTTTAATAAATGCGTTTAATCATAAGTTGTTAACACTTTCAAAATAACTTACGAGCTGAATATTTTACTAATTCTGGGCGCAGCTGGAAATAAATTCCGACGATGTCAATATCTGCAGTCCAATTTTTTTCTATAGGTGAACGAATGATTTTTTTCTCCCTCGATAGCAAAGTTTCCTTCAAAATTTAATAAAGAAAGCGAACGATCTTATGACATTGGCTTAATAATTTTTCCCAAAAGCTACTTGTCAGACCATCGGCCTACCATGCATTTCCTAAAAGTATAATATTAAAATTAAATAAATTGATTTGGGGACTATTACGTGGCAGTGCACAGGGTAATAAGCGTCTTCGCTGGTCTGTTGAAATTCTCCTCATATATCCATGATTATCGAAACAACTGATTATATAGTATACTGATAATTAGGACACATCGTGAAACAGTATGGTTGTAAAGGTACTTTCGCAGGAAACTAAAATATCAACTAAAAATACGTACATTCACAAAACCTAAAACATGTTGAAATAAAAAAGAAATTAAAAACTACTTAATACCGTAGTAAGTCTACAAACTAAGCAGGGAACAAAGCTAAACATGAAATTAGATCAAGTTTCTTCAAGAAATATCAGAATAAATAGCTGTGCAAGCTTTTTGGCGGATACATCGAGAGACAAACTTTTCAAACCACGCAAGTGGAATTTCATGAAAATAGGCCCGTCTCGGGCAACTAGGCCAAAGGTTAGAGCTGCATAGTATATCTTATATTACAAGTATTTGTTAAAAAGGTTTCTATTCCAGTCTTATTCAACAGAAGAAAATCCTGGATGAAGACTTCTTTTCTGAGTATGAAAATAATGTCGATATCCTAAGGCTTGAATTATATCAAAAAGTAGCAGCATCAAAAATCGTAAATATCCTCACCTACATTGTATATTTATCTTTATTAACATGCATTTCAAACTTATATTATCAAATGGTAATGCCTATTTTCCATTTTATTTTCTTTGGTGTTGCCTTACTTCATTCCTACACTCTACGGCTGATCACAATTTTCTATTCCCCTTTTAGGACACGGTGTTCCAAAAAATATTGTTTTATTTCAGTGTTTTTTGGCGCAACTCGGTGTGATAAAAAATACAATGCATCACTAGAGAAATGCAATTCTCAATGGCAGTATTTGAATCAGGTATTATGTATTATGGTATTAATTCCGTTCCACACCGTGAGACTGCTTTTTATATCGTAGCCCGAAGTTAATGACAAGAAACAAGCGTTGGAAACGTTCATAATATATATATATATTTTTTTTTCCAACGTTAAAATTATGCAGCAAAAGATCATTATTTACGAGCCATTAAATGCTAACAAATTTTTCAAAACACATCAATGAATAAATGCTGGAGGGTTGGATTAATGTACTAATTTCATCTGAAAAGTCCCTCTTTAATTTGGTAAAAATGGATTTTGAAAAAAATATTTTTTCCAATTCTTTGGAGAAAATAGGAAGAACCGAAAGATATTTTTTTTCCGATCGGGCGTTCTCTCAGATTCTAAAAATGACAGGACTGCGGTATTATGGAGTATTAGAAGGCGTCGCAGGTGGATCTTGCTCACCAATAGGTGGGCACACAAGATGTCAACCTATGTTTGACAAGTCACCTATTAGATGAGGATATTACTGACAGGGAGGGAGACCATCTAAAGGTTCAGACTGAAGAGAGCGTCCTACGGGACATGCCCTTTTTTCACTCGGTGAAAATGAGGTCACATGCATGGAGAGATACTGCAAATTACAGCGGCATGTTCATGCAACTACCACCGTATTTCCAACAGAGGTAATGAATTAAGCCTTCCATCCACTGATTTTGGTCTCAGGGTCTAAGACTCAGTCTAATGCAATAAAGCTCCTTTGATTTTCAGCTGGAAAAAAACATATTACAAAGTTTCCTAAATTTAAAATAACTTAAACGACCTTGCGAGGTGCACGAGGCTGATTTCCGGGCCCACGAACGCAATAAAAATAAATAAGAAATAGCAAAATAATTATCAACGAAAATTATTCCAAATCCAATCAATTTGTTTTTAATGAGGTCAGGTGAAAATTTTAAGAATATAGAATTAGATACATAGGTTAAAACTGAATACATTCTACACAGAATAAAACCGTAACAGTAGAGAACATATATGATAAACAAAAGCCTCTTTTCACTTAGTTGTCAATTCAGAACGTATTTGGCTCCTTGCCGAAATGACACAGCACGGATTTTGGTCCATCGCCCACCCCCTCACCTATCACGTGCCAATGGTAAGTCCAGTCCCTACCCCCGAAATTACGTCACGTGACGTCGTCGCACGATTTAAGAACATTTTCTTAAATTTCACGTAATGCCAATGATGAAAGAAAACTTTGCTTTTCCGCATATACACTATTTATTCAAAACCAGGTTTC
>LYUA01000641.1:216216-226286 GCA_002093875.1 Calopteryx splendens
CACCACTCCCCCTATACTCTCCCCGCATGCATCCGCTTACCTTCCCCCACTCTCATCACTCCATTCCCCTGTCCCACAATTTTTCTTTTTCTCACTCACTACTCCTCCTCCTCTGCTTCCTACATGCCTCTTTTCCTTCCTCTAAAATAACCTTACCCGGGTAGGCAGGGATGGGGGAAGGGGGGGATTCCCCCTCACGGAGACTACGGTTGATATCACCTATTTGTTAATTCTGGAGAGGAGGCAGGCGATGAAAAAAATAATAAAAACCAAATGTCTGAACAAATTGTTACGGGGTTGCGCTACCTGAATGTGATAGCATCATTCCCACATGGACACATTTCGCGAAAAATTAAATCTATCTCGCTGCGTGAAGCTTTTACTGCACATATTTTCTGGCAGGGAACTGCCATTTTCTGCAAGAATATTCCTCGATCTTCGCCCTGAATCTTGACGTAAGGTCGCAATATTCGCTCTACACAGGTATTAAGGTTATCCAGCCATTCAGGAATGAAACACCGCAATAACATAATCGGATATCTTCCAATGAAAACAGCATCTCATCCTTTATATTTTGAGTCATGTCATACAAGGAGAGTAACAGAATCAAGCGATATCATTAAATCTAGTCATAACGAAATAAATGAATTCTTTATACTTTCAACACTTGTTTTAAAGGCCACCTAAATTTTTTTAAATTGTAGTCTTTTAGCCTTGAAAACCTTATAAATCTGGTCTGTAAAATGAGGTGGAAGTAGGAAGGTGGAGTAAAAGGTCTGTAAAATGAGCGTGGAAAATACAAAGTATTTATTTATTTCGTCATGGACCATTTCCATCAATTAAATCATGATACAGTTTTTACAAAATCTAATTCTTATGTATTTCTATCTCGAACTAGCACAGTCAAATATCAATTCAATCATACGGAATATAATTCGTTATCAGGCTTCTTTTGCTTGTTACTTAATTTTAAAAACTGTCATAAAGTGTTGTCCTTCTTAATCCTTTATAAATTAATGATATTATAGCTACATTTATTTCTAATTTTTCTTCCATACAAGTTTCCGATAGCCAAGTGCAGAAGAAGAGCATATCAAGAGAAATTACATTTCAAAATTCAGCATACAACAGTTTTTTAACAGCGACATTAATAACGATCGATATTTTTAAAAACTTTGAGCTTTATAAATCAGCAGATTTCCGTACACATGAATAAACATATATATTGATTTATTGTGAGGGCACCTATTAAGAAAACATTTCCGTAAGATAGTTCATATACTCTATTTAATGTTTTTTAATGGTGTGTTACACTCGCTCAGCGAACGACAGCATTTTAAACCTACCAATTAGGTAATTTTTACATTTGGTCAATGAAACCGATAAGTAAAGGAATATAAAGGTAGGTAAACTATGAAGAAATGATTGCCAAAAAATAAAACTACAAGTCGCATACTGCTGCGACATCTTATATCAATTATAATTTAATGCATCTATGTCGTACGAAAGAAATGACTTTAATTCTTTTCTTCTTGCAACTTTTAAATGTTCAAGATCACCTTTAGTCATTTATTCCATAACTCCCACAGTGGCTTAAATGGCCAAGAAACACAAGGAATATGTATGGCACGGAGGGAAGGAGAATACCCCGAGGCAGGGAACAAGAGACTCACGGGATGACGGCTGGGGTGAAGGCATTTGTTAGAAATGGGACGGTGAGTGTTGCGGCGAGAGCGATTCCCAGGGTACTTAAGGAATTCCTGGAGTCTCCATGTGTGGTAAAGTGGAAGGAGGGTGCTGCAACGACGCCGTACACTACATGGGGGGCTACGAGGTCCTCGGATGCGTCCCGAGCCCCCTTTCTGCGGACTCCACACTCCGTGGGAAACCGTAATGAAAACAAAGCAACATCCCTGCCCTTAGATGCCACCATCTCAGTCCCTTAAAACTCCATCCAGGGGGAGCAAGGATGCCAGGCGTCGTGTTTGCCTGCGGAACGCACATAGAATGCATTAATCCAATCCGACCCGGTCATGGCTCGGAGTTCTGCGAGTAAGTATCCAACCATTTTAGTCTCGAAGGATGAGCATAAGTATTTAATTCGCATGAATAATAAACGTCACACATTAGAATATGTACGGAGATTGAGCTCCAACCTAATCATTAGTAGCTTTTATCCGTGAAATAATGCGTCTTTTAAAATCTTAAAAAAAAACCCTCTGAATTAAAGCAGGAAAGCTTTATTCAACTGAAATAAAGAAAGTGGTACGCTAAAAAACTATTTTACAAAGCAGTACATTTTCTGCTGTAATGTTGAAGTGGGAGCTCTTTGGTACCAATTTTTGGATGCACGTTTTTATCAGATATAAATTGAAATATTTTTTTGAGCTAACGTATAAGCACTGCAAAGGATCAAATAATTGAAATGCTCATGAATTAAAAATTAAAGGAGTACGGAAGTCGCTCCCACCGGAAGGAATGCCATTTTAGTTATCAATGCATTCGTCAACTTTAGGCTGTAAGAGGCAAAATTAAATCAATTTCAGAAATTCAAGTAGTAAAATTGATTTTTTTACTCATTTTAAACGACAGAAAAAAAATCTAAAAGAATCAAAAATACTGCAGCTTAGTTCTGACGATAACTAAAAATTAAAAAATTAAGTGGAGAACAATACTATAGGTATACAAGCATGAATGTGAATCTATCAGAATGAGACTTTTTCTCCCCTTTGAGCACTGACTGCCATTGATTTTTCAAAGTTTTTTAGTGGAAGTTGGTCTGCAATTCCATTGTGATACTAAAACTTGGGAAAAATTTGAATGACTATTGAAAGAAGAGTGGCTACTCCGGTTTTCTTTTAATTTCATTATAAAAGATTTATTCGTGCGGCACTCGAAAATAGCCTGCTATTCGGAGTAATTTCATTTGCGAACCCTAAAATTCAAAACAACACCTCCAACGGAAACTCAAAGCAACCACCAAAACTTCATCCCCAAAAATCGTTCACGTTGAAAAAAATGGGCCCAGGCCCAATGAACGGACGCAAATGAAAACTCTCTACAATTTAAGGAAAAAAGAATTTAAACCACATGGCATTGTTAACGAATACCTGTTTCCCTCCCGCTCAACTCTGTTGTACCTATTCATCCTGCTTCAGACTTGACCGCTAATCACCTGGGTTTGTCCCTGGCATCCCTGTGTACATCCCACTTCCCTGAAAATCCAGGATCACAATGCTGACGTGCATAACAAAACCACTGCTTGAAATACTCCCTCCTTTACCCTAGTCAACAAGAAAATTAAGTTCAGCAAACTGCCCATTGCACGGGGAAAAAAATGTAATCACTCTATGAGAAATCAGCATAACATCGCTTTTTAATAGATAAATGCTACGAGGCCAGAGAAAGCCGTTGCCAAAACGCATATTTCATCCCAATAGGCCAGATATGAAGCATGAATTGTAAGTAATGCTTAATCAAAACCTTTGCAATTGCCGTAAGCAACTGCGCAAGTACTTTCTTATGGTATATTTCAAAGGTATTTTTTTTAATTTGAGCAATTCAACTTATTTACTGCTAAAAACATTTTGCTGCAATAAACATAATTCCTTTTAAACTTAGTCTTACATAGCTGATGAGCGTTGTACTGTTATCAACTATTTAATATTATTTAAATCTGTGTTTTGCAAAGAGTATGAGTAACTCAAAAGTATCTAGAAATTTAAAATGTTGGTAACCAATATCTTAGTATTTCATTGGTTATAAATAATTAGGACTAGAAGAAAAGAGATATTCTTTGTAAATACCACTTATTAAATTTATAATGCGACCATCGCTTCGATACTTTGTATTATCTTTAGGTCGTATAATAAATTTATTTAGTAGAAATTACGAAGTATATCTCTTTTTCTTCCATTATGAAAAACCCAAAAAATTAAGCCAGAAATCGTGGGACTTATAAATAGGACTTATAATATAATATTTTAATGTGATCCATAAGCTCAGTTTCAGATGTAAGACCAAAGATGTGCATCTAAAAAAATAGAAAAAATCGACAATATGCAATTAATATGGACGAAATATGTAAAAAGATTCAAAGAGCGGTATTTCCAGAATTGTTTCATGCAGAAAAGGGCAATAGGCAAAGAGAACAAGTGAGAAAGAAGGAAAATAGCCAAAATTGGTGGCATTAGAGATCAGAGGGGATTATGAGGGCATTTTTATCTTGGCAGATAGGTAGTCTCGAGTTGTTGTGAGAGAAAAATAGGAGGTAACAAAATATTGATACACTATTGAACGAGGACTGGATGATCAACGATTAGGGATTTGCTAAATTAGAATTATTCAGATTTTTAACCGGAAAGTGGTTTTTCAAAAGAATAAATTATTATTCAATGGTTGTAAGTAAGGAGTGTTCATGCACATGCACAAGCATTCATGCAAATGATCAGTATGGAGCCTTGAAAATCAAGGTAACGAAAGTCTGTTGCTGGAGCTGACTACACATCAAGCATACACCATCAAAATTGGACATTGCTAAAATTTTAATGACTTGGGGAAGAATATATACGGGGCATATGAGGATTCCCAAAGAAGAAGGGGGTTGTAAAAATTATTTTTTTATTATACCTTCTGATTTTGTGGCAGTAAATAAAGTTCATCCCCCGTAACTCCAGAGTCACTTCCAGAACTTTCCCATAACCGGCTATTCCCGTTTCAAGAACTCAAGGATTGCCTCGGTAGAATACATAAAAAAAGACAATACACTCAGCATACACCAGAGATAAAAATAGGTTTACTGACTTTGTTTCTTCAATTTAACTAATGAGGGATGACCTATGGGAGACAGGTTTCCCAGAAGGCGCTCTATTTATTGCCGCTAAAACATTGAATTATTATTATTATCATGATGAAATTGTATCAATTCGTTTCCTTCGAGGATCTTTATTTTTAAGAGACATATATATGAGAGTCATATAGCTCTGATAACGAATGGTATCCACTCATGAGAAGTAGAAATTTGATCACCGAATAGTTATACCTGTACGATCCATATTCGGTCCTGGCTTCATCAAAGAAAGGTAGAATGTTTTATGAATATGAAAAGAAGAATTGTGAAGTCAATTGTATTATCATATTTAAATTTTAAGTGTATTGAGTATTCAGAAGTTGTAGTGGGACTATTACATATTTCCTCTCCCGCATGTACCGCAATCATTGGGGTACTACACTGTAAATGAATCCAACTCGGAAATACATAATATACATTCGTTCCTATAAGCATCCTTTGAATAAATCAGCATGTACCTCACTGAAAGTTTCATATCAGCGATACTCCTTCAAACAACGCGTTTTACATACTGAGAGGGAATTAAAAGATAATTTTAGTTATATTTCTAAAGCCCTCATTAGTAGTAGAAGTTATTAGGGCAGGCGACCGACGGTTAGGGTCATTTGCGCCCTTAAGGATGAGTGGGTAGTATGGTAGAAGCAGGATTTTCAGGGAATGAGCGAAGAGTGGAGAGAACCCCGACGTAGGCTTTAGCCTCCTACTCTTAACGGAAGGTATCAAGGGGCTAACAAAATTTAACGTCCCATTCGACCGACGGAGTAGAACTTAAAACGATCTCCACTTAAACCCAATTAGAGATCGGGTCACCACTGGAAAAAAAACTTGCCACCATACCATTGGAATTTGCATACCACGCCCAGGTAAATTTCCTTTCACAATACAAAAACTATATTGATGGGAATATCTGTAGATATAATTATCATGAACATAATGACAACAACAAGTAACGATCCATCCATTCAGTCACAACTGAGTGTCAGCCTGTGCCATCACACAAGAGAATACGCGCATTGTAAGAAACCATTTTCCATCAAATCACTGCGTTCAATGAAAGGCGAAATTCAAATCCCTTTTGAAGTCAACAGAAAAGCGCCCATTTCAAGCGAAGCGATGACTACAGTAATGAGAAAGGTTCCGCCAGTGCGCTTCGGAGACATTTCCTAGGGGTATCTTTTTCACGACGCTGCCCCCGAAGAGGAGAGATCTTCGCCACCTTAACCCTTTTTATACTCCCCTTTCGGCTATTATACGCATCCACCAAATTGGGCATCGCCTCCTCCCATTCACAGCGGTACTGCACACACACTGTGCGAGGTGAATATCCAACCTTCAGGGGAAGAGAGGGGAATAGATCTGAGAGGGAGGTCTGCGAAAGGGAATGATCACAAAAGAGATAAAAGGGATACAAATACACATCGAGGGGTAAGGTAAGAGACAGAGAGAGAAAACCCACACACACACACACAGAAGGGAGGAGAGGAGGAGGTGAAGCAGGCAGGCAAAAAAACAGTTAACCAACCCATCCGCCCCACTTTCTCGTCCTCCGCTTCTCAGATCGCTTCTTACGTCAACACTTCCCTTTCCATCACCCTCCCCCCTCCTCCTACCCATTCTTTTCGTTCCCGCCGTCCGAACCGTCCCTCACTTTTGCGAGAGTCCCCCTGCCCCAAGCTCCCAACCAAACCTTTCCGTCATCCGTCCCTTTCCTCTCCCAGACAGAGGGAATCCAAATTCCTCTATCCCCCCTCCCCCTTCCGTCCGCCCTCCATTCCGTTTCCATTCAATCCCATCCGTAACGCCCACTCCTTAAACACTCCCTCCCTCCCCTTCGTGTTAGCCTTTAACGGCTCCTTGCATCACTATCTCACCCCTTTTGCCGACGCACAAGACAGAAAGAGGTGAGGAGGAGTTGGTTCGGGTGGAGGCAGGAAGGGTTCTTTTTTTTTGGAGGAGGGGAGAGACCCGTCGTGCTTCTGATTATCCTTTGCCTACTCGTTCCTATGAAAGTCATTCGCCTCCGGCGGTTAGGTACACGCCCCCGCAATGTCCCATCCCTGAATACTCTCCACCAAAATCTTCTGAGGGTCTCTCCTTCCCCCTTTCCTCCCGCCTCACTTCCTTCCCTGTGACCCTTTTCCCACTCCCACAAGGGAAAAAGGGGTTCGGGGAGGATTCTGGAGAAGGAAGGGGGTGAATGGAGGGGAGGAATGAGGGCCAAAGAGCGAGCCTACTAAAGCCCCACGGGCCATTTTCCCCTGCGACTCCCACCTACTTTTCCGACTACTCCGTCTTCCAACCTCTCTCCCTCCGGGCCCCTCTCATCCCGATCCCCTCTCGCTTCCTGCTATAGCCCACTCCCTCCCTCGCACTCGTTCCCCCTTGGACAAAAGCAAACCCTTTCCCCACCCACCCACCTCCCAAAAATCCCTCCACAACCACGGTCGCCCTCCTCCCTGCACTCGTTCTTCTCCACCCCCACGTCTGCGGTCTAATCCTACACCCTTCTCGCGCTTTCGCGGGGGCAAGAAGAGTGTGGAAGGGTGCGGGGGGTGAGGGTCCAATCCTGATGGCGGCTGCGGCTTCTTCGGCGGTCTTCTACACGCTGCGTGCCCTTCCGTTCGCCGAAGAAGAGGGTCTACGTTGGGAGGCTGGAGGATTGGGAGGGGGTGGGGTGTGGGAACAAGGGCGAAACGAAAGGAAGGTAGTCCCGAAAACCTCCCAGAAGAAGCGAGTCACTAATGCCGCAAAGAATTCGTCCGAGGCGGTAACAGTGTCTCTCTTTCCTTCAGTCATCTCGACCCTTATCCATGAGAGGAGTATGGGAAGAGAGAGAAAGAGCCAGACCACCCACCTCCCAGACATGATTCGCTAATGCGGTAAAGAATTGGTTTTGGAGGGTTATTTGTGGTTCTTATTTTTAATAGTGAAGAAGTAAGAAGGAAGGAATAGCAACCTCACAGAAGCAGGATCTAAGTGATGTCAGGGACGTTTTGTTTTCTTTGAAACGCGATCGCATTCAACTTAAAGATTCTATTATTCTATACATATTGCACTATGGGCAGATGTTCATGGGCACAGTTAAATTGGTGAAATATATACCTACTCATTAATAATGAAGAAAGAATAAAAATTATAGCACAATCAAACAGAGAGCAGAAATCGATAGAAAGACTGACTCACTAAGTCCCTCGTCTTTCAATTTAAAATTTGATAAAATAAATAAAAGAGTGAAAAGAAATAGGGATTACCTCATAGGCAAAAAAGAAAAGTATTATATGCTGAGCCGACGATTCTACAATGAAAACGAAGATTACCTACTTAGACTGATTTATGTATTGAACCCGACTACGCAACAAATTAATACAGTTTTATCTCTATAAGAATATATCACCATTACCACTTCCATGCAGACTGCTTGTGGATGACAACATTATAAAACAATTGCGAAAAATGCACAATGCAAAAATCATTCGCCTGAACTGGGGCTCGAATCCGGACCCCTCTATTTCCGAGTGGCATAGCGAGTTAAACTACCCAGGTGCCATCTTACACTGTGAATATTTGAAATCGGAAATCGATGGATTCGGGCTCGAGTTCCGGTTCAGGTGCATGATTTTTGCATTTTAAATTTTTCGCTTATGTATACTCAGCTGGAGGGACGGTCAGTTTCATCAAAAAACAAGTTTTAAAATTGTAACATTTGGCAATATTCTTAACTAGTTACGGAAGATAAGAGGCAAAGCTAACAACGTAGCAGGATGCTTAAAAAGCGCTATTTGGAAAAACAAACGCATAAAAATGACACCAGAACACAAGGCAATAACTAGACCGATGTGTTATTATACACCAGCGACGGGACAGGAAACAGATACCAACTACGAATTCTAGAGATGACTGAAATAAAAGTATGTACCTACTAAGAACTATAGAAAACAAATCAATAAGTCTCAGTTTGAAGCAACGGAATTTGGGATAGCTAAGATAAAGGACGGGGCAGAGAAAAAATAAGGGAATTGTCGCATATGCCACATGGAAGAGAATAGAATAGTAAAATCTGAGAGAGATAAATTCCTTATAGGAAAAAAATACCACATGTCGGCTCAATAAAAGGTGGAGGGATGGACTGGAGGTAACAATATTGAAAAACAAAAAGGTATAAATGACTCTTTACTAGAAATTGTAAGAAAAAGACTTCACAGGAGATTACATTTCAAAAAAGAGGCATGTTCATATATTTTTGCATAGATATTCAAATGACGATTTACATCCTCCGATAAATATAATTTCTAACGACTATTAGTAATGCATAGCATCACTGCTAAATTCTATTCGACTGAGAATAAAAGAATCATTATCAGGTGCATTCTGAAAATATTCCTTTAAATATCAAGAAAAATCCCCAAAGCTAGGTATCCCGTGTACGCTGTTTAGCAGTCTATCAGCCTAACTTTTAGGAACCATTATTTGCCCACTCTCCAAATGACCCGGAAGTTGCCAGGTAGATCCACCCCTCAGTTATCGATTTCTCATCAGAACTTTTCAGTCGAAACTAAATGATTTTTTAATGGTTTGATGTAGCATCATCCCTCGGAGTCCTTTAAACTCAATTATTATTGCCAATTCGTACCTAGCAGCACAGCCACACGCGCTAATGAGTAGAGTTGCTTATAGTAGTTAGATAGCAGCCGTTCATTCTGCAAGATCGATTTTATGATAACACTGGCGTACTACCGTTCAAATATGAACGCTTTTTAAATGTAGTTTTTTTTTCAACAGAAGTTTGTTCATGACTGCCAAGAAAATTTTCCATTGATTTGACTGAGTACAGCATTTGGAATTGTATGCCAAAGTTTCCCTCTTTAAACGGTTTGAAAAAATGTTAGAGCCAACGATTTTATCAGGTATTTTTCCCAAAAAAAACGCTTGTTGAAAGCCTTCATGCATCTGAATGGTTGGATTTGAACCATGATTAATTGCACAGTTTTCTTCATAAACGTTAAAATGGTCTGAATCAAAAGCAATTAAAAGGGAGGGGGACCTTCCCCTTCCTTGTGCCTTCTGCGGCAACCCAAGAAGATAAGAAACCCAGAAAATTACTATATTATCAATTTGTAGTGCCGCTGTCGCTTTACCAAACTTAAATGTAGTTTTAGAATTTTAAGTATCGCGTTCCCTTCCCCCCTCCCGCCCCCCTATTCCCTCCCTAACTTATTTCTAC
>LYUA01000641.1:241656-254833 GCA_002093875.1 Calopteryx splendens
ATTAAATTTTTATTAAGTGGAAAATTGCAAAGTGTCTGTGTTTCTCTTATATCTGAGTGGAAAGGTTGAAAAACTAGGGGAGAGGATAAACAAGATTCAAATAAGCTACGGAGTACTGAAGGATATCGGGAGGATGTTCTTCTGTAAAGGCTGGATTGGGGAAGAGGATTTAAGAAAGAATGAGTATTAAGGTATATTTTTTGTTGCCTGAGCGTGCAGATTAAATAATATATACCCAAGGCTAGACACTCTTTCAATCAGAACAAATAAAGCGCGCATATTTTAGAAATGTTCAAAGACAGTTATATTTCAGGTAATTAATAATTTTCTTATACATTTTGGGGTATTATTCCAAATTAACGCTAAAATTAAGCTTGTCTACTGCCCTAATATTCACCAAACAAACCGAATAAAAAAAAAGGACATAATTTGATGAAAAGATATGGGAAGTATATGCGGCGACACCTTGAAGTATCAAACATTTGTAAAAGGTACGCTTGGAAAAAATAGCAATTAAATGAAATAAAACTACTAACAAAGTATGGACCATGTGGATTTTGCTTCCAATTTTGAGGAATTATCCCAAATCTCGCACTACATTTGCAAGTCAGGCAATAGTGGCAGAATAAGGCATATTTACGAAGTCAGAGAGTAAGGGATTCCTTTTTCCAACTCATAATTGCCGAGCACAAAATAAAAATAGAAAAACACAACAATCCATCGCCCATTCAGGAGAATAATTCCTCTATTTTTTATGTCTGGTGTCTTAACACTCAAAGTCATACGCTATTGAGGTGGCTTGTGGGGTAATTTGTCTACAATGGCGTGTAGAAATTCCATGATTAGAGAATTAGTATGCTATTGATCATGCCAGTTTCTTTCCTTTAAAGTCTTTAAACCCACTCACATAGACTAGAGCCAGAAAAGGTTTTGGTCCTTTTTAACAAAAAATTACTTGTAAGAAAATAATTAATAAAAAACCTGTATAAAATTAATTGTAAAAGCATATCACATATTATTGCATTACTATATTACTATGGGTCTTGCTATATGAGGTCAATCTAAGAGACTATTCTGTATATAAATGGTTACATTTCATTTTTATCTACAATTTTTAATAATCTCTAAATAAATGCATTGGTAAAATAATTTTAGAATAAAGAAACGACATTTATTGATAGCTTTCCTTGTCGAATAACATCTTCCGGTTTATAAAGTGAATGCTGATGCATGAGAAAGGATTTCCAGCTAACACGGAATTTAATATCGTACCTAACACTACGAAATTAGCATCAAATACTTCTGTATGGTCTCACTAGTTAAATTAATTCCCGAGTTTTCATTTCAACATTCCCTGTTTTTATCTCATCTCCACAATTTTTGATTCCTCACTTTTAGTCCACGTTTCCGTATAACGCGGCATTGGGACCAAATGTCCGCCGTGGGATACAATTTGTGAAATGTTTAGCCGCGTCAGAGAGAGAGAGAGAAAGAGGAAAACGGAGAATGAATGAATAGCAAGGAGAAAAACTCCGGAATCCAATAAAAAGGAGTGAGCGGAGATCAGCGAATATAGAATGAGAGGTGCCCTGAGCGTGCGGTGGGGGAGTGGCACCGTGATTTGTGTACCTCTGAGTTAGCAGTCGATCCGGTAACAATCGCTGTCAGGACGCTTCGCCAAAAAGTTCACGATCCCGGCAGTGGGAAGGAGCTCCAACTACATCGCATAAACATGACATTATTTTGAGACGAGAAAGGAATCCAATATGGTGGCGCGGAGGGATGGAAAAAAAGAAGGAATTCCTAAAATGACTCCGTCTCCCTCAGACTCCCATCTTCATCCCCTCCGCTCCCACACAGTCGACAGCCACCAACTCTTCCCCCTCAACACTTCCCCATCCTCATGTCCTCGGAATCTTTCTCCTCCGCCTTATCTCCTGACTTCCCCCCTCTTTTGCCAAATAGATACCCCCCCAGCCACCCGCATTATTTCTCACTCAACCCCCAAAACCCTCATCCCCTTTTATTTCGCTTTCATTTCCCTGTTTTCAATCTTTATCCACGCACGATTTCCTTTCCCCCCTCCCACGCCGCCGCCGGTAGCTCCTACGCCAGCCCGAGCTCCCTTACAGAGTACCCCTTCCTTACGATTTTTTTAAACATATTTTTTTCTACTCTTGCCCATTCAAGTCCTTTCTATTTTCACCTTTACTTAAATTTCAATCGCAGATATCCATCCATATTCCAATGATTCCTTTTCTTGCCTTCAAAAGGAATCATATTTTCCTCCTTTTTCTATCCCTTCTGAAAGCTTTGCGTGCACTCAAAATCGCCCCTCATGTCCACTCTCTCTTTCGATCGTCTCTCTCTCTCCTTTCCTCCAAAGGAAATCACCTTTTTGCAATTCATCAAATCTTATTTCAAGTTCATTCCCGCTAACCTGCTAAGTCGGCGAAACCAAAATGATTGCGCGCCATGACAGCAATTCCGTTTTTGTGTTTGAATAGCGTGCGCTTTTGGCATATTGTGATATAGGAAGTATTCCAAGATATTCTTGCGTTTTCCAAATACGAGTAACGAGAGATACCGAGACGATTTTGGAGTATATTACCACCAAGATTGCCTACGCCACAGTCTCATTCTTCATGCGTTTTCTCATTTAGCGCTTCTTCACCGAGATTTTAAGTAATTACTTCATGGGTATCTTTTTTACTCACAAGCAATTTTTCAGAGATTAATTTAAAGCTTTTAGATAATATAAGTTGTGCTCTATATGATAGAGCACTTTGCATTGATATTATACAGCGTCCAGTTATGTTGGTGACAAAATCCCTTGTTCCGTTGCTGACCAGTCGTTTGACTTGATCAGTAGTTAAAAATAGCCATATCCAGAAAACCTGATGGTCCTTAATATAATTTTGTTGAATATAAAATTAAGTATTATGAAAGGAGTAGGAGTCAGATTGCAGATTAATAGTAAAATTGAGGTTTTAAAGCATTCGAGCATGCACGGGTTGATCTAAATCTGACTTAGGAAATCATTACGGTCAAAATATCTCTCTATTGTGAGTGATTTTTACGATTTCTGGCATGGCTTCGTGTTCATTAAGGATCAATCCGCGTTATATTATAAACTTTATAAATTTTCAATGTTTTATGGTAAGAGAAAAGAACAAAGTGTACTGCTGGATTTAGCAATAAGCAAAATTATGATAACACCCTACCAAAGGGCCGTTATGTTTTTGACTTAGCTACTCTAGAGCATTGCTATTTCCCTGTTATTCAATTACGAATTTTAACGAGCATTTTAGCAAAAAAAAATCCAAATCTTCTGCGCCATCATCACGTACCCCACAGCCTCTTTCGGTCACAACTTATGCACAATCCTTATAAATAAATATCTTGAAACCGAAGCTGAACAAGCTGTCATATTAAAAATAAATGCATACTCTAGCAATTTTCTATTCAGTAACCCTTTTTTAATACGACTAGTTTCGGTGTACTACACATATACTGGCATATGACAGTGTTAACCTTTTTTTCGAGTAGAAAAACTTTAAAACTTAGGAAATTAACTGGATACGACAATATGGCACGCAAAGATGGAACATTAAATTAGAATGGATCATATTTAACACATAACTACTCAAGGTTCCGAATGATTTCCAAGTTGTAGAGTGGTAAATCTACGGCTTATATGCGTATCCTGCCGCGAGGGGAAGATATGATGATGATAAAGGTATTTTACACGCTTTGTAATTAGATAATTTACTCAATAATCTAAAAATAATTTACAGAAATAATTGAGGACAAAATTTAAGACACACAAGTGCTGGATTTGTTATCAAAAACAGCTACTCAGTGAAAATGATAATGCATCGAGTACTACACAAGGAGTAAATGTAAAAATTACAATTAACTAATTGTGGGTGAAGTAATAAACTAAGGTCTCAGCCAATATCATAAAAAATAGTGTGTAGATTTATTGCCTAAATTTTATTTTCACTATTCATTCACCTCTTTATTTTTAATGGAAAGAATATATTTTAAATGTCCTTCTCTCATTAGCCGTTTCAAATAGTGTATTGTTCCCTTTCTCTAAATGTGGTTTCTCCCAATACTTACGGTGCATTCATACAAGAGAGATACACAGCGAATGCGAAAAGGATGCTAACTTTTATGGCCTCAAAAACTCAAGAGGAGTTTTTTAACGCTCAAGGTAATCACCGAAACGAGCGAGGAACATAAACGCAGCATGGCTGCGCGCTGTTATTTAATCAAGAACTGCGAAGGTCAATATTCCTCTTTATATAACTGGTCATCTCATACTCCGCAATAAAACCTTTATTAAAGTAATCACACGGCAAAGCTTCTCTGTCACCCCGAGGGACTTTCTTTATTGCCAAAAAAAAACATTCGTAACCGCGTACATCAAAACGGTCCCGCCGCTCAGGCAAGAGATGTAAACCTTAGTAAACCAGTCAGCGAGTTTTTCCCTGAAAAACTACGACTTTGATAAGTGAAACAGATCAGAGGGGAAGAGCTTATGAAAACTTCGAAGCAGCAGGGAGGGTGAATAGTAGAGCGTGTGTTGAAATGAGTCCAAAAAAGATATTTTTTTAGTTGGAAAGGGAAAAGGGAAGCAAAAGAAACAGGCTGTAGAGTGCGGTCCCGAAAATCTAAAAGAGACAATGTTTTCCAAGTTATTTTTTCAGCGTTTATTAGTTGTCCCTCTCATACATAGCTGTTTCTCAGGTTCCAAAAGAGGATTCACTTTGACGGCTTGCGCACATTATTACCTTCAAATATATAATGAGGACTCCAGTTATTCCTCGACTTGAATATGAAAACAGAAGTCATTATCCCCATTAATTACGGAGATGGAATGGGAGAAGGAATTTCCAAGGAATCGCACTTTGATACAAGAGCGGATTTACACCAGATATTGCAAGAAAACTTTCCAACCACTTGCAAAGAAGGATGGTATATTTTATTGAATTCAGGAATAAATTCTGCCCTTTATTCAAAATATTTTTATTTCCTTTTTGATAATATTTCCTACTTAATATTTATTATTAACGATGAAATTCTTTTAAGAATAAGGTCATATGTACGAATGGAAGTCAAATTATTCATATAGGGAATTGTACACAGGATTGTGCTCAGGTAGTTATCCTTAGTGTACAGTTAGTATGTCCATAAAGTGTTTGTAAAAGTATTGCATATTACGGCCAGTTAAAAAGAGCAAACGCTTAACATTATGGTTTACGGTTAGATTTCTTGGTGTTTGTTCAATAAGTGTTTGCTAAGTAAAAGAAACTGATGTTTAATTTGCTCAAAAATAGAAAAAAACACTACAGCTAGCCTAAAACTAATATTCAAAGCAAAGAGGCCTGTTTGCAGGATGCATTCAATTGCACAAACAGATGCGCCTTTATATTTGTATCGTGGAAACTCGAAATATCGCGTGACTGCATCCTCAAGTCACAGCCCCTCTTCTAATTCTGAGAATTAGTTCTCGTAGGTAATGGAGAATCGGATTGGTGCTGTGACTAGTGTACTGGCTTCCCACTGGTGACATGTAGAGTTGACGGAGTGAGGCGTATCAACGTCAATATACACAAGAAACATAAAAAACTTCAAAAACGCCTTAAAAGTAAAACCCGGTTATTATTGTAATGTAACAACGTGAACCCGGTGAATGAAATAGAATATGCGAGTACTTCTTGAGGGTTTTTTTTAAGTCGGATCGGTTTTTGGGTAAACCTGGAAAAGTCGAGGAATTTTGTAATTGGATTTCTCTGCCCACCCAGCTTCGCCAATTCCTTCTCACAATCAGTAGCAGTCAATATTGTATACGATGCAAACAAATTTGCGCCTGAAACTTCACGATAAAAATAAAAACGATGTCACAATGCGCACTCATTCCGCCGAAAAAAATTCAAGAACAGTTACGCTAACATGAGCATCGTGTAAACACTACTTCGTGGTTCATATAATTAACTAATTTCAAGTTTCGATGAACAATTTCATGTTGCATCTACTTGCCCCATTAAATGCATCATGTAAAAACGCCTTAAAATGGATAATATCATTTAACGAATATATTTTAAATCCCATGAGAAGGCCTTTTCACGGCGGTTTTTTTCCGACGACATTATTTATTTATTTACAGGCAGAACTGAATATCCATCGGTTTCTTACGGCCATTTTCTATGAATAATTTCTTTCTACTTTACTGTCTTTACCGATGACGGAAATATTACACCTGAGGATAATAGTACTTACGCAGCATAAACAAAATGTCATGAGTTTGTTTCTTTCTTCCGGACTTGATTCAAGTATTCGCATTTTCAATTGATCACAGAAAGAAATCCACGGGAAAAAAACAGGGAATGACGTTTACTAACCATTCCTCCTTCAACCTATACGCTGAAGAAATGATACCGATTGATAGCAATAACTTCTTCACTCTACACTTGCAGATCATAATATTTATATCTATCAAAACTCATGTTATCCATCTATTAATTATAATAACAATAAAAATTAGTAATGCAATGTGAACTAAAATTTGTTTTAACTTCTAAAATTTAAAGTTATGAGCCCCCCCAAGATGTTCATTTTGTACGGCTAGCGAAATGGATACAAGATCAATAAATGCGTTTTTTAAGACTATTTTGTTTTATTTACGCAATCCTATTCATTAATCATAAATTCAGAACAAGAAAGATTTAAAATTCTTACTGCCCAAACAGTTACGAGAGTAAAATGAATGCATGGTAAATTCTGCATATCAAAGCTCTATCGAATTACGCTTTTATCGCTGCCTTTTTTAAATACATTATCTACCTTCCCCCTTGAATAAAGTCTAAAATTTCACTTATCATCCTCCATCTTCGTTTTTTACCCAACATTAGAATTCACGTCAATTACTGTAGCGCACCCGTTTTCTTTCAACGCTTCTCCAATCGTCCATGCAGTACCCTATTTTCAATCACTATCAACTTATAAAACTTTATTTGTGACAATACCAACTGAAACAATTTGTCCTTCAACGGCCTAATAGAACCGTTGTGAAGGAACTTGTGCCGTCCAAGAACTTTTTCGCTGAAATCGTATTCTTTACGGAACAGCGACTAGACTTTTATTGCCGTACAAGCGCAATCCTCTTCATGCAAGTCGCCGACTTGTCCGCCAGCCCAAATCGGCAATAAAAAATATTTACTTGAGGGAGTCGCGTAAATGGCGTCCGACAGGGAATTTCCGCAATTACCTACCGAATTCCAATATTGTAAATCTAAGACAACTTGATCTGCTTTCGTATTCAGGAAAACGGAATGAAAACAAAACAGAAAACGCCCTCCTTTGCCAAATTGGTCCGCTCCCATTGGATGCAATGACATAAAGTTCCGAGTTTACGGAGAGTAGGACAGAATTTACTTCTAGTCGGTGAAAATCGATTCGGAGTGGAGACGGGTTGTGAAGCGGAGATGAAAGGACGGGGACGGAAAGCGATTGGAGCTGAGATGATCAAATTTAATCCATTTGATTACCACCACCGCAGACAAAAAAACTTCACCCATTTCTTATTTTTCGTAAATACTGTTCGTGCACAGTACGAATGATGAGCGGCTTAATTACTCCGCATGTCTGCTTGTCCTATTCTATCTTCCTGTGTGCGTTCATCCTATTGGCAGTTAGTTCCCGAACGTCATCTAGCAGGGAAAATACTGGGGTACGCGGTTGTATGAACGCCCGCGGGTTCCTAAAGATGTCATGGTTTCTGGGTCGCTCAGTGGACAGACCATCGGTTCGGAAGGTGGAAGGTCCGTGGTTCAATTCCCGGTCAGGAAAACGTTTTTTAGGAAAAATTTACTTCTTCCTTCTGAATTATTTTTTCTTAGAATCGGCATCCCTATGAACATTTTGTTCGTCCTATTAGAAGTGTATCTATCCCTTTCCATATTACCTTATTAAATCCACTCGTATATAAAAAACATATTTATACACACACATACACATATGTGTGTGTACACAACAGTGTACCGGGATCGGCAGGTCCCGGATTCGGTTCCCAGGTGTCATATTTTTTCCGTAATAATTTACTCATCCTATGTGTTCGTCTCTATGTTCCTTATCCCGTTTTTCCTTACCCTTTCATAAGATATTCTTAAGAAAATATTTTATTCATCAATTTTGCTCTCTATATTAATAGGTATTATTTCATATTCATTGATCTTGGTATTTCATTT
The DNA here is from genome assembly GCA_002093875.1 of Calopteryx splendens. NCBI lineage: Eukaryota > Metazoa > Arthropoda > Insecta > Odonata > Calopterygidae > Calopteryx > Calopteryx splendens. The sequence goes on from LYUA01000641.1 coordinate 249,912, forward strand.
TAAAGAGATTCGGTTAAACTGAGCACAGGGGTCGAATGACTACATTCAAGTCACCAGCTCGAAAAAAAATCCCTTCCAGCTCCCCCGCCAACTAAAATTACCCCATTTTCCTCCCTATCGCTCCCTTCCCACTACAATGCATCTCCCTGAAATACCCCTGGCCATTCTTTCATCTCTCCGTCACCTCCCCCACCTCACTCGCCAACAGTACCTACACTTCGCGCGCCCCCCTTTCCTCACGCAGTCAGAAGAGAAGTCCAGGACCCGCCCCAAGGGACATTTTAATCACTTTGTTCATTAGAAACCGTGGAAAGACGAATTCCCCGCGACTTTCCTCCCCGGGGGCAGGCATGGTAATTGCTTCTGCTCGCGAAATCCGTGAGGTTGGTAGCATTTTCAAGAAAAGGGAAAAGACCCGAGGACGACTGGAGATAGGAGAGAGGGCGGTAGATTTCGGGAGAGGACGAGTCGGGGAATCCAGGGGGAGGGGGTAAATATTGGGTCCGGGCGGCTGTGGGGATGGAAGGAAGGAGGAGGCCTTGGGGGAAGGGGTTGTGATAGGACGGATGAGTTGGGTGACGAAGCCGCGGAGCGGGAGGGGGGGGAAGCATTATTCGGGAAAGGGGTGCAAGGGATCCACTGGAGGAAGGAATGGGGGGGAATAGGGAAGGTTAGTGGCGAGAGGAGGAGGGTTTGAGTAGGAAGGAAGAGGGTTTTCTACGGGAGAGAAAAAAAGTTTTGTCTGGGTGAGGAGAGGTCGGTCGGGACGGGTATTTGTGAGGATAGCGAACGAGTGAGTCTAAAAGGCTTTCGCGGGTGACAGAGAAGAGCAGGATAGGTAGAGGAAGAGAGGAGGCGGCAATGGTGTGGGCGGCTCCGCAAGGCAAGAGCTCGTGTGCGGGAGAGCGCGAAGTTCGAGGAAAGAATTAGAAAAGAGGAAATGGCAGAAGGAAAGAGTGTGCCGGTTGAAGGGAGAAGAAAGGAAAAAAGGGAGTGCTCTCGATAGGAGGTTATGATGTAGTTTATGAAAGATATCGTTCTTTCAACCTCTTCTGAAAGCAAAGCGTCGTCGGCGAATAACGGAAAAAATCATGAATGTTCCGTTAACCGAAATACGGGCCTCATATAGCTAATGTTCATCTTGTTTTTCCGCATTTACGCAGATTCTAAACTTAATTAATTTCATATAGTGCGACGGCCCACGAATATTACGTTTGAAGATTGATGGTTTTATATAGGACTGTGTTTAATAGGAGAAGGCACTCGGAGGGACTATAAAAGTAACCTAGGTATTTAAAAATGATACAAATAGTTAACCACCTAACAATTTAATTACTGCTAGAAGTCACTAGAAGCAAGTAAATATGTCTTAAAATAATATTTATGTAAATGTTATTTGATTTAAAATGTGAATTTTCCAAAGAAGAGCTTTCTCTGTCTCTTAAAGACGAAACATTTTAAGTGAACGTCCTCATGAGCAGTGGATGCGAAATGGTAAAGCTTATAGACACAACGAAGTTTTCTAACATTAATTTCTTCCATGAAGGACTGCTGCGTCTGCAGAGTTTTCATTGACACAAAATATCCAAATGACGCCTACAAACCTAAGCCAAATTTTAAAGTTTCCTCATTTTATTACTGAATGTGTAAACAAATCATTAATTGGAAGAAAATATCATTCCTTGAATATAAATTCTACTTTAGCTATATTCGTATCTTATTCTTCGCAAAAACGATTAGAAACTAACAGAGGGAATCGAAAAGATATGGAATACATTTAACCTCCAACAATCACGAAGCTAATGAAAAGGGAGTTTATTGGAAACAAAATATCTTGAGGTTTTCCAAACTGTGAAATTGAACGATATTCTCCAATTATCCAACGAAAAAAATAGAAGCTTCAATATTTAGCAGAGCGCTTTTATGAGAATTAGCATTTGGCGTGATACGCACACTTTGGTAACTGCGTGAATGCAACTCGCCCTCCGCATTCCCCCCCATGCTTCCTCAATTGCATTAATAGGTAGCTCGCGCACGCAACGGTGCTACATCGGGCGAGAAATTATCGAGGTCCTCGACGCTTTGAAAACAAGATACTGCGATTGACATCAGCCTCAGGTTTGAAGAAAAGAGAAAACCAGTTTGAGAATTCAATTAAATTCTAAATCTATTGGAGAAATTTTTAATCGAGTGGAGAGATAAGTTGATATTTTAAACAAGATTTCCTCCACAGAAATCAATCCGAAGGTTGGTGTTGACAGTTCAGAGAGCTCACTTCGAATTAAGCCCACAGTTAATGGCGTGTGAAATTCACATATTACATATATATGGATCCCACTTCCTTTCCCTCTGCCACCTATGGTTTTATTCATTCTTATTGCGTATACTCCACATTCATGTATCGGTGATTTTTATTTTCTGCGGAAAGTAGTTTTGGTATCATCACAAATTTTCTGGGCATAGTTACGAAAGTGGGTGCATAAAAAATTCTTAAATATAATTTACATTCTGAATTGGTCATATGCACAAATAAAGTGTCCTCTTTGCTTCACATTACCTAATTGCGCTCAATTCCCTTGAAATATTCCACAATCTCTGAAGTTTTTTCCTCGACGAGTTATAAGAACTAGTCGTAAAACTTATTCCCAGCACACAAAATTAGGTATTTTATCCGTCATCCCTACAGCTAGAGATTTTAAAGTACTTATTTATCTTTCTTGCATTATGCTATAAGACCAACTTTAATGTTGTTAACCATAGCGATGGTGTACGCTGCTGATGTATGATAATATTTGAGTCCCTGCATACATACTATTCTCTAAAAGACTATAAGACAGATTAATCGTATCACCATACTGATTTCTAAAGCTCGCAATTCTCTAAAACGAATACTTTCTTTTTTCATAGCAATTTAGATAGAGTTCTTAATTTAGCATCTCTGCTCAAATACCACTGTTTCATTGAAGAATTAATTTTTTTTAATTTATTCATGCCCCAAATTCAAACTCGCTGAACAGCATAATGCCTTCGTGACTCCGTCTCCTAAACACTATAGGTAGGCACATGGCAGAGAATACGAAAGAAAAAAGAAACACAAAAATGAAATGTAAACCAAAACGATCAAGCAAGCAACTTATTTACTTTCAACATCTCAGACCTGGATTTGATTAAAACGGGAGTAAATAATTTGAACGAAAAGAATGAAGAATAAAGGGAAGTTGTGTTTTAAGAAACAAAAGAACAAAGGAATTAGTTCGGTTAAGAAAAAGGACGGATGCTGTATATTTGCGCGTGCATTTCTGGGTGCTGAGTGTTAAGAAAACGAATTCCACGCGAGCAAAGAAAAGCAAAGATGAAAAAAATGAAGGAAATAAGATTGCGTAAGTTGCCCAAGGGAAAGATTATTAAAATGAAAAAAATGAAGACGCGAGAGCCGGGATTATAGCCCTGAATGGCTGACGAGGGGTTCTTTACCGGGGAACAATATAAAGTGAGCTCGTTAATCCCGGTATGGCATCACAAGGAAATCCTTCAACAAACCCATTTAAAACCCGTTTGAAAAAACTAATATAACGATGGCCGTGCCAGAAAACAAAGTAATGATAAAAGTGAAAATTTCGAGCCGTTACAGCAACAATGCCTATGTTATTGCAGCGTAACATTTTCTTGTGCTTACCACTGCCACTTGCTAAATTATGATGCTCCAATAAAATTTAAACCTCTATAAAACTCCAGATACGAACTTTTACATTGATTTGATTCGCTCATATTCTTCAATCATATTTCTGTGGCATAAAAGACCATTTTTCTGTGGTATAAAAAGAAAAAAATATCTGGATTGAATTTTTACTATGATCACTTCAGAGTTAGAACCTTTTTGAGTGGATTCCGAAATAGAGGAAAATAACTGCATCCAAGTGACATAACATTGAAATAATGATCGAGTCATTCATTTTACACCTCTCTTTTAATTTATGACTCATTGCTCGAGAAAAGATATTATTAAGATACCGCCGGATGAGTGTATATCTTTGAGTCACATTTCATTATGGTGAACAGCCTCACTTTTCAAGAATTTGGGATTATGAAATTCACAAATTTTGCAACTAAAACACTAGTGCGAAAATCTCCATAATGTGATAAAAAAATCCTTGAGAATTCAATGCTCCATTAAAACTTTTAACATGTAAATTCAAATCCGATTCATAGATCCATCAGCACGGGAAGACGGCGAGTGCAACGAGATAAAATGTAATTTATTCCCGAAGCATTAGAAAAATACACTCAACACGGCCTAACTCAAGAATTCCGAGGGGGAGGGGAGCGATGAAGAAATTTCGGAAAAGATTAAATGTAGCGACATTCATTGAAGATATCTTTCGCAGTGCGACGCAGGCTTTCGGCGACTGTAGTGGAGGAAGGGGAGGATGGTACATAATGGAACGGAACGGGAAAGTTGGAAAGAGAACAAATGAGAAGAAGACAGAAAAGGAGGCGGCGGAGGAAGAGGACGCGGGAGGGAGAGAAGTAGAGAAAAAAACAAGTCGGGGCTCTGGGCGCGGAGACAGTGTGGGGGGGGGTGGCTGGATAGGGGGAGAGACACACGAAGAGAGACAAAGGGACTCCGGACTAAAGAACCGTCGGCGTGCAAAAAAAACACTCTCCTGTAGCACGCACGGTTGCGCGAAGGAACTGTGGAAAAGAATACGAAGGAGAGGAATTGGAAGAGGAGGTTAGGGGAGTGCGGAGGGGGAGGATAGGACGGGAGAGGCTTCCCGGTAAAAAGGGAAGGGGAGGACGACGACGACATCGTGACGTCTTTGGAGTAGCCCGGGGGAAGGAGGGAAGAAAAGAGGCGCTGTGCGGGAGGACGTAAAGGGGGAGGAGTGCGGTGAGTGGGGAGGACGGGGAAAGATGCAGAG
>LYUA01000641.1:262006-274571 GCA_002093875.1 Calopteryx splendens
CCGGCGACCTCTGGTTCCATAGGCGACCACGATGTACTCGTATTATAAGACATTGATAATCGGAAAGAATAAATGATGCATCATTATAATGAAATGTTCACAAGACTTTTCGTTTATCGGAGTTAACTGTATTTCCTTAAAAATTCGAAGCTAAAATTATATAGTGTGTACACCCACGTATAAATTTAATTCGTTAGGAATACATATATCCTAAGACAATAATTTTATAAATGATGAAAGAGTAACTATGATTATTCATGAATGAATTTTTACGAATGAAATTCCCATTAAAGTGATACAATCGATTCTAAATAAGAATCATTCACTTATACTTGCCTTGTTGAAACGCAATATAGCACATTTTTATTTAAATGTACTTGTTTTATTCCTCCTCAATTCATGTCAACAATTCAAGGTTGATGAGAATTTTCGCACTTCGAACGTTACCTAATCCAAGACTTGACGTAATTGAGGCGTTTCTCTCGCGCAGACGATGTCTCAGTTAATTAAGTCTTTTGTTTGTGAAATTTTTCATAATTCAGCGACGCAATTGAACCATTTCGCAGGTCATAGTTTAACGTTGGGTACATACATACAATCTCAAGTAACGTGGATATTTTAAACAATGTTTTTAAAAAATAATGAGAGCAGCAATTAAATCGCGAGCAATAAAAAGGATTATAAAGAGATGACTGAGGGAGAGTGGGTACAAGGGATTTGCTGGGGGAGGTTAATTGAGATTTAGGGGTGTAGGAGGAAGAGAAGGAAAAAGAGATAAGGATAGCACGGAACGGGGGGCTGAGAAAGACGATCCTTTTATCGTACGGCTCCAGATGTGGAGGGTTTCGAGAGGAGGGGGCGGGACTGGGCGCGAGACCTAGGGAAAGGGGCAGGGGGTCATGTAAGTGGGTGATCTTAGGAGGAAAGAGGAAGGAGAAATAAGAGAGGAAGAAGCTGGGCGGGATGGTAGGGTGGGACTCACCTTAAAGGAGTGGAAGAGATATAACGACGGAGGAGGAGTAGAAGATACGGAGGGAAACGGTGGGAGAGGGACAACGAAAAAGCAAAAGTCAGCAGAGAGAAGAGTAATAAGTGAGTTTTTGACGTGGAGTATGGCGGGAGGGAGCAGGATGGGGTTAACAAGTTAGAGCAGAGAGCACGGGCAGAGGACGCCGCTGGAAGGGGAGTGGATGGGAAAATGGGAGGAGATTTCATATTTCCTCAGGAAGCGTCAAATGTGTTCACGTCGAGAATGCCCGGTACACGGATCGCTTTACCGGAATCCATGAATCTATATAACAAACAGTCGTTCTATTTGAAAAAATACCTACTCTTAAGTTTACAGATGCCTCAGTAAGTGTAACATTCCAAGTGGAATAAGAACAAAAGGCAATTGCTCGACACCTTAGATCGCCAGGCACTCGGCCACAAATTGTTTCAGGTGGAAAAAACATTCATTTTTCTCAAATGTGAAAAAATGTATATCTTATATGAGGTTTTCGCGTTAAATTCGGAGATTTCAGGTTGACTGTTATATTTCAACATTTTTCCCAATAGCCTATCCAATTTTTTCACTTATATCTCTAACTTTTGTTACAGAGACTGTCTTTGCATTCATTCATTGGCTGATGATATTCCAGCTAAATGCATAGTTAACTTATCCAGGTAAAATATAAAACGAAATGCATTATCTATCTTCCGTGGTTCCTTGCGGAGTTTGCGATATGCCCATTAATTTTTATTATCTGCCCACAATGCAATTCTGGCACAGATCCCTTGTTCTACTTTCACGGAAATGTATACCATAATCACGTGTGTGGCGCTGCTCCGAATTACGGATCTCACAGATTTTGCAAATGCAATGCTCTTCAGCGTGACACAAATGGAATAAATACTGATATATCGTCTCAAATTGAGCGAGCAAGTAAACGTTTTTTTTCACTGCAGAATCACCGAGTGGTTGTTAACCTCAAGGAGATACAACCACACTACTCAATATTTTAAACTGCGCTCTTGTTACATTTCTACAAGGAAGGGGAAGCATCAAATCACAGACTCTTTAACGTTATCCTAATAAAATATCATTTCCCCCGAAACTTTCCAACATTAGTCATATTTATACGCTAAAATTTTCCTCCATAATTAGTCAGCAGCTTCAAGGAAGTGAACGTGTTTAATCACGAAAAGCAGCGAGCAGAACGGCGAAAACAGGATCATTTCTCTGTCTCGCTCTCTCTCCGTGTGTAAATGGGAAACGGGCGCAAAGTGCCTCAAGAAAAGTGTGTGTCTGTGTATGTGCGTAGGGGTTCTGTAGGAAGGTAGGAAAGGGAGGAGTTGGAAAAACACAGGGGAAGGTGGGAGGAGAGGTAAGAGTGGGTTTTCGTCGAAATTAAGGAGAGGATGGCGCCACGAAATTGAGATGTAGAGGGAGCAAGAGGAAGGGGACAAGAGGGTAAGGCGGTGGAGGGGATAGAGAAAGAGGGAAGTGACTGCGGGATGGAAAGGAATCAAGACGACACTTTTCATAAAAGTAGGAATACCTCCTGCTTGAGTGTGTCTCGGCAACAGCTGGCTCCGGACGCTGGTATATTAGTGGATCGAAAGCAAGGTGAGTTTTCAAAGTGACGCGAAATGTGGTTAAATATTATAAAGGAAGGCGAAACTCGAAGTCAAGACAAGACAAGACCTTTTCTTGGAATCCAATTTCCATTCTGGAATGTGTTCAAACGGTGAAATTATTCCTGAACGAAGGCTGAATAGGGAGACTTTTCGTTCCAAAAGGTGATTGATAATGTGAAATTAACAAACGTACCTCAGAGTTATATTTTACCTAATTCATTTAAATCTATGCGCAAAAACTATACGCATAAGTATCTAAAAAAACTTTCAAATTTTTCAAATTACATATGCCCTTCTCTAATTATTTTCAATAAGAAAATATTTACTGTTTGGTGTTTACTTAGGTCTTTGCAGCTAGGGGGGTATAATTTTGAATACGATCATCTATATTCAACATTCATTTGTCGTGTCGCTATATATTTCTCGAGCTGATTATTACCCTACTACCCTGAAAATTGCCCCAGCCACATATATACCTTAAAAGTGAGGTAAAAAATCCTATTTTCCATTTTTCCTCACCCTGTAAATAAATATAATACATCGTAATAATTAAACTCAGTTAGAAGATGGATAAAAATGAAGTTTAACAATGGATGAAGAATAGTTTTATCATGAAAATAAGAAATCAAATGGAGCAACTCCTATATTAATAAGCGCATATGTGATATTTACGTTTTGGATGGGAAGAAGTTGTCAACGGAAAGTATATAAAAAATACAGACATGAACATAAAACAAGGATATAGATTTATACAATAAAACATTGCCTTTCGAAAAGTAAAATATTTTCCAAAAACACGCGATGCCGTTAAAATTTCATAAAATGCTACAAGTAATGTTTTAAATATAGAACTATTCATTGCAATACGTTTAATTCGAGAGAAGGAAACAGTTGCTTTCTCAAAATGATGAGGTAGATGGGTGATGTCAACTTAATAACCTGAATAAATGAAAACTTCTGGAGAGATCGGATGTTTTCGGCCCCAATCAGAAAATCACATGAAGCATCAGTTGGTAATTCAAGGCAGGGTGTTTTCTTTAACAAAATTTAAAATAAGATAGCGTCATCTTAGAGCTAAGAAGCATTAAAGTCAATACGAATATTTTGTGATTCCCTCATTCTTTCAAGGGATATATACCTTCCCTTGGATATTACATCGCTATTCAAGCATCTTTTGGTCTGATTTAATCGAACTTTGAAAGATTTAATTCCACTTATAGAAAACATTTGTATCAAATAAAAGAGAAGTCATCGTTTCTGTGGATTCTAATTACTTATTTTTGGCATAGTGTAAACGAATACACTAAGGTAAACAATTTTAAGTGGATAACTTGAATCATTACGGTTTGCTATATATATTCTACAGATCATATTTTTCTTTCGATGCCCTCTAACCGTTTGCTTAGTGTACTAAATATTACTAATATTCACGTAAAGAAAATCGCGAGACAAGCACTCCTAAAATATAATCTAATTCCATCTAAGAAGAACAAGTTTCATTTGTATGAATATGTCGGTTTGCCTAAAGTTAGTATCAGAAAATTATCTGGAATCATAGAAATTTTATCGAACAACTGAAGGTCTTATTCTAAACTGACTGTTGAAAAAGTTGAACTATTTTCGGAATATGCGGTAACGAGTAAAAAATGGGATCTCTATACTATCTTTTTTAGTCTTGAGTCCATTCGAATCAATGCACTACAAATGATCTCTCAATCGAATCGACGCCAACTGGTTTAATATTGAAAGAAAGAAAGAAAATAATACGATTGGCAAGGGTAGAAAAAATGCAGGATGAAATAAGAAACTTAGCGAATTGCTATGAGGGCACAGGAGTAATAGAAATAAAGAATAAGAGAGAGGTAATATAGTGTGGAATAAATGCCGAATTAGAGACTGCTGGAGGGAGTATTTCTGGATTTATACAATAGTGAAGTGGAGTCTGAATTTGAGCCAAATGTAATAGGTGATGAAAATGACTGCAGGGAAGTTTATCCAGGTGAAAATGAGGTTGTAACAGCAGTGAGAATTTTGAAAAATTGTAAACCTCCTTTCGTTGATGGGATATCAAGAAAAGTATTGATGTGCATGTGTAAGTTGCTCATGAATCGTTTGTACGAATTTCATGTATGATTGCAAATTTCAGCTACAGCAAACGAATGGCAAAATGCGATGATTCTGACCTTGTATAAAGGAAATCAGAGTGGGATGGAATTTTAGAAATTTAAAGCAATTAGCCTCTGGAGTATACCGTAGAATGTGTTCGGTAAAGTGTTGATTAAAAGAATGCGGAAGATAATTTTGGAAAAAACCTTGGGAATGCAATGCGATTAAACCCGAATATGGAATATACGGATCATCTGTTTTGTACTTCAGCTAGTACTTGAAAAATGCATAGAGTTGTGAAAGAAGTGTATTGTGCATTTAATGATTTGAAGGATACATAAGACAGGTTAAATGGATGAAAGTTGAGGATTTTTTAAGAGGTTATGTTATGAATGAGCAGTTATTAAATGCTATAAAAGTGATGAATGTAAATAGAATGGCTGCTCTCATAGAAATCTTTGAGTGACACTTTCGTGAAACAAGGCGTGAAATAATAATGCGTTATGAAACTTATTATGCATGGTATGAGTAATTAAATAATTGTGTGAGAGATGGTAAGATAAATTTAATAATTTGGGACACTAATGTTAACGAACATCACTACGCCAATTATTCAGTATTGGCGGCTGAGAGTCCACAAGGTCAACTGGAAGCCTATTGATTTCTCTGTGATAAGACTGAGAGAATAACAGTAATGGTTAAAATTCCCATGACTTAAGTAGTTTTATTACGTAGTAGACATTATTAAACATTAGACACAAAAAAAATGATCACATAGAAAGGCGAAAACGACGAAATGATTGACCAAGTGAATGATTTTGTATCGCTTGGAAGAATGCTTGTGAAAAATAATAGGATATATGTTAAGATTAATGACGAAGGAAAAGTTGTTTGGTAGGGTGTGGAACATATTAAAATCTGAATGCTTGTCTAAGGAAGCAAATTAACTTATAAAAGTGTCCTCCTTCCCACATATCTGTAAGGAAGCGAAACTTGAATACGTCAGGATAAGCATAAATATCGAATAGGCAGCAGATATGGGGTCCTTCCGGGCTGTTTCTGGAAAATAAAAGGGAGAGAGGATTAAGAATGGTTTATGAAAACATGCGGATTGGATGCACCAGTGATATATACATATGATAGAGGTGCGTTACGCTGGTTTGGTTATTGTAAGTGCACGGATAAGAGTCGAATCAGAAAATAAATATATGTGAGCAGAGTGAAAGGTTTGAGATGGAGGGGTTGACCGAGAAAGCCACGGGTGGATGAAGTTGAAGAATATCAAGACGAGGAACATTCAGAGCTCAGAAAGAGTAATGCATGAATGAAAAAGTGCAAAAACAAGAGGTGAAATATGTTTGCAAGGGTAGAAAACTGTTTAAAAAAAATAGTGAAAGACGGTAAGTTTCTAGATAAACTTAGATCAGGCTTCCTGAGTCTGCCTACCCCGATGGAGCGTCTTATTAATGAACTTGGAAAATTATCTTTCCCCTTTGGTTTACAGTTACTCAGATTGCAAAAGTACTACATTTTAATTGTTTGCCAAATAATAAAAGAATGGAATAAACTAAATATCATAACTTTCAACAAGCGTTTTCATTTTTCAGATGACTTACATCGAGCTTCATATACATCGCTTAAAAAAGCATGAGTAATTTCTAAATGGAGTTAATTCTAGTTATACCAAACAAAATCGAAATTCAACTCAAAATGACGAGGCAATAAATGAAACTGGTAACAGAAACACCTGTTGCTGAAATTTAACCACAGAAAAGTATCAACAACGGAGGTATTGGACTTCATCAAATAATTTAGTTGTGTTCAGCAATTTTGGGTCACTTTCTAAAGTAATTACCTTAGTTAAAACATATAAAAGTGATCAAACTGTATCACGCTACAGGTTTAACCCAACAAGCAATAATGGTTGATTAACTCTTGCTGCATGATTCGTACTTAGATTCATCTGGCGTTGATTTTGGAGGCATAATAATTGTGAAAGGTTCTATGTGAATTTAATATCTCGGGTATGATCAAAGCGTTTTAATAGGTAATATAAGTGGTCTTTTCAATAACGAGTGATCATTAGTTTTTATTCACATAAATTATCGTACAAACATTTAATTTTATTTTGTATTGTTATACTTATGTGTATTGTATGTGTGGTACAATTTTCCTTGATGTGACTGCAGCATTGCATCAGCGTTAGCCGTAGCAAGTTGAAACATGTTCAGTTCGCCTACGCCAAGGATGAAGGATGGGAGGCAATTCGTTGCACTGAAATTTTGCTTTGGCCTGGAAAAATCTTCAACCGAACCCTATGCAACGTTAAATGAGGCTTATGGTGAGTCGGTCCTTTTATATAGCACAGCCATAAGTTGAGTTAAAATGTCCAAAGAGGGGAGACAATTTCAGAATAAAATAGACCCGGAGCACCAGTTACTTCTCTTACGGGCATAAATATTAACACTACTGCTGCCATTGTGAGAGAAGATCGTCGAATACCGTTAAGACCACTATCAGAAATAATGAAATTCAAGACTATAGTTCATACCTAGCCCCATGTGACCTTTTCCTGATCCCCAATGTGAATAAACGCATTCGTGGACAGCGTTTTCATCATCAGAAGCATTGGTGAAGGTCGCTGAGGGCATTTTGAAGGACTCATCAAGATTTGGAGAATGAGTAAGGCATGCTGTTGAAAAAAATATGATCATTGCTAAATGAACGACCCTCGTAGTCTCTTGAACAATAATACAGTTTATTGTGTGTTAAAGGTGTTGACTAGAATCATCAGCAGAATAATGAATTGGAAATCAGAGGGATTCTTTGGTGAAGACCGATTTCTATTTGGGAAAAGTAGGAGTGAAAGAGAAGTTATTTTGACTCTGAGAATGGTTGAACCTTGGTTCCTCAGAAAGATAGGAATTGAACAACAATCAATAGAAAATCCAAACTGCATTTTGAGATTTGGATAGGGTTGCTCCACTCCTAGGGTATTTCTCTGAAAGAATGTTGTTTAACGTCCATTCACGAGCTTTCTTATAAAAATCCTTTCTTATAAAAAGTCTCTCCTAAAAGTATGAGTGGAGTGGAATTACTTCAGATCTGACGGATTGCACAACCAACAAGACGACGGCTTAGCAATGGGTTCTTCTAAGTCAAAAGTCTTGGCAGAGTTATTCATGGACAACTTGAATAAATAATTTTCATGTCTGGTAGAGTGAGTAGAAAAAATTTGAACTGTTTTGACGATAAAGACGATGCGTTCTGAGTCTGGACTGGTACGGAAAGACAATTTGATGTTTCCGAAAACTAATTATGGTCATTATTTAATAATATAAGCTTTACTTCTAAAAAATATATTAAAAGGAAGATCCATTATGTTGTTGTCACTAATTAAACAGCGTCAAATTCTTAAAACTTTCGAATTTCCGGAAAATATTTAACACCTCTACTCCATTTATAAAATTAGTTGTGCCCTTTTCATTTCCTTCTAAAGAGGTAACTAAGAATCCCATTCTTCAAGACGTATTTCAAAATTAAATGGCATGCCATAAAAGTAATAGAGTAACCATTCTCAGTAGAACTACATAAAATATGTCAAAATAAGTTTTATATAAACTTAAGTGTAAATATTTCAATGATATGTGCAAAGAAACGTGCAAAAAAATAAGAGTGACACATTTTTGTTGCATGTGTCCCATTCTGCGGTGCATGGGGGATCAACACTTCTTGTACGGAGCATGCAACCCCCCTTCAAGTATTGTGTCATTCCTTTGGTGCATGCCTGGAGGAACTCTACCCATACCACACACCCCAGTGGTGGCTTGCAGGGTATTATGTAGATATAGATAAGAAAAACGGGGAGGGCCTTCAAAAATATGCGGAAAAAACATAGTCCGATATCATATTCCAATCTTACTTTACTGAGTAGTTGTGGGAGGAGAACTGCGGCAGTGGCTTCATCCCAGAGGTTTTACACCTGGCGGAAAAGGGAATAATTTGCGATACTTGGAAACAGATAGAGATACGGAGGAGCTGCAAAACGGGGCACCTGACAATTGACGATTTTTATCAGTTGCAATCACCACTCCTCGGCTTCCCCAATCCGCGTCAAAATACAAAAACGCAGTTCCTTTTCTCATTCCCCCTTACCGAAAAATACGCTCGCTGTGGCACCACATTTCCTGTTACTGTCTCCCCTTCCTTCCCCCTGAACACACCCTCAAGCTCTTCTCCCTTCACCTAACCTCAAAATCACATTAACATTTACCTTACCCACAGCCTTGCACCTAAAGCGTCTCTCCTACACATTTATGGATGCAGCAGTTCATATTGAATTGTTTGAATTTACAAAGTGTGGTTTTCAATCTACTAAGAACAATATTTAACAATTGATGGCCCGAAATGATGGAAACCTATAGATAGCACTTTACAGAAAAGAGATAATCCTACTTGATACATATTGTCTTACAATTTTTTGCTGATGTTAATTGATTAAGAATAAAAGATGATTAAGAACTAAAGGGAGCAGCAAAGGAAACAAAAAACGGCAAATATTGAGGCAAAGAAACATATTATTGACTGGAGATCACTGAAATGAACAATTTGGCACATCAGTAATACCTACTGCATAAAAATCTCTGAATTTTTTTTAATGATCTGCCCTCCTGTCCGATAAAATTCCATGTTTGGTAAGAAACTCATAGTATTGAAAACGTGTAAATTTTCATTTGCACATAAACGCTTAATTGAATACTAGAAATTAAAACCACCATATTATGCCATACTGCATAATATGGTGGTTATGCATCATAAGATATGACGAGGTAGCCAAAAGGAGAATCAAGGTGAGATCTGTGCTTAAATAATATTTCAATTGGAAGAGATAGTCATTGACAATGATGTTACGTGAACTTAAGAAGATCATGAGAACTACGGTTCTAAATAAAATATATTTAAAAAATAAATAAATAGTTACCACCTTACTTGTTTTTGGAATTCTGTCAAATTGAAGTTGAAAGAGAAGCACAGAGTTATTCCACACAAAATATTTTATTGCCGCACGACCATAATTTAACTGCCTGGTATCACATCATTAGATGTATTCTGGCTTCGAAACCATGGTCGTGTGAGAATAAAATATTATATGTAGATTCAAAGAATGCCATGAGGCGTAACTTTGTGGAGTAGCTCTATAGTAAACAAAAAAATTAGAGGTTAAACTTTGTATTTCCACATAAATAGTAGTAAAGTAAAAGTAAGCAAGTAATAAATAATTGGTATATTTGTGTGGATACACAAAGTTGAAGTTCTAATTTTTTGTTTACGATTTTATTTAGAATTTCTGTTTTTCTTTTTAACCTCGATAATTTACTATGTTGAATTGGCTCGTGGCTTGGAAAACAGAAGAACCGTGTTTCAATCCTCAGGGGGGCTTTTTCTGTTTGGAATGTGTAGCCACTTTACCCATCTACCTTGCACTCGTGCCTCTTTTTTCGTCCTCTCCTTTTTCTTCTTTTATGTGTGTATAAACACACGTGTTTT
This sequence comes from Calopteryx splendens, assembly GCA_002093875.1. Taxonomy (NCBI): domain Eukaryota; kingdom Metazoa; phylum Arthropoda; class Insecta; order Odonata; family Calopterygidae; genus Calopteryx; species Calopteryx splendens. The sequence goes on from LYUA01000641.1 coordinate 272,279, forward strand.
TATGCGTGAATATGCATATACTCTCATATATTTTTGCAAATAGCCAAAAGGTGAGATTCTCAGAACTGACCAAAATATTGAGCGCAGATTTTACTCTGAGGGATGAGTAAATTTGGGTCGAAACACCAAGTGGGTAAGGGGCGACAGGAGAGGTAATCCGAGATTACGAGACAAAGGGAGGGTTCCGACAAGCTGAAAGATGACCTTAATACGGCTAAGGGAGAAACCGGAAACGAATTGATTAAGGGTTGTTTTGAGCTCTCCGTTTCCTTAGTTATCCTTCTCCCCTACCACTCTCTGATGATCTCTCCTTTTTTCCGTCCCTAAATCTTTCTCGGAACGCTTCCCTCCTCACACCCTGTCATCTACTCTCCGATTCTGTTACCCAATATTCAGCCGCATGACTAACAACACAATCCACCGCGGGGGAAATGTGCCGATTCAATGAAGGAATAGGCCCCTCGCAATAAGCTCATCAACGGCTATTGAATTAGATACAAAGCATTTGTCCAATGCCCAATGGACTACATTTAAATCTCTCATTTCGAAATGTGCGCTACCCTTGAGTTCCTATCTAGCTGGCCTACATCTACATGACTCTTTTGATTCCCTTAATGTTTTATCAGTCACTTTGTACTCATTGGTGGGAAATATTATGGTTTGATAAAATCAAAATTCAAAGTAGATTAATTCCAGGTCACATTAAGTGCATTGCTTTTTTTTTCTTTATCATGAAAAATTTTACAACTTGATGAAGTAGATATTCCCTCATTTTGAGCTAAATTTTACAATTTTGCGGAGATCTTAGTAAATTAAGAATAGATGAATTATAAAAAATAACATAATGAACAGACGTACAATTTCATTGAGTTAACAAGGTTCTGTTGGTATTTTAAAAGGGGTATGCAAACAATGATCTCAATATTTTTCATATGCAGCTACTATTATATTCTTTTAACTTTCCAAGAATTAATTAGCGTTGGTAGGAATCTAAACTAAGTGGTGATAACTTTTAATAACTATCATAAGAAAGAGTTTCACATTAATTCTATACTAATAGAGCAAAAACGAACTTTTTAAATGTAAAAAGTGATGCATCGTGAAACCTTGATCGATTGCATATTGTCCAGCCATAAGTCTTGTTTCTTTTTTCAGACATTATAGGGGTTCTTTCTGAATATATTTCTGCTCACATTTTAGCGTAACCATGATATAAATTGGGGCGGTCATCTTTTGGCTCAAAGTTGCACATTTCTCTGATTAAAAAGTAAGAATAAGTGATAACCCACTTTTACCGTAAGAGGAACCACGGTACGCTTCAGCAGACACTGACAAATTTTTCAAAAAATGTCCACATACGAATTTGTCTCACATGACGGAGCATTAAATACTGATATGCATTGCAATGTGCATCGCATACTGAATTAAGCAAGGATAAATTGCGGTCCTTGAAGGAAATGGCTTCGCAAGGGGAATCACGTGCGTTTTAAAAGACATAAAAGGATTACGCGTTAAAAGAGAGACGTGAAACAATGCCTCCGTAAATTGTTCAGAATCACTCCAACGCAAGAGATTCGGTACCCACTCAAACTTTTTCAAAAATAATAGATTTACTAGAGCAGGACTCGTTTAAACTCCATTTATCCGCGAATTTTAATTCGCTCCTAGATAAAGTGTGACATTTGGTGGACGCATTCGCGGGAGCTTGCGCCCTCCAGCGTTCAATTGTTTGTGTCCGGCGGTGGCCGAGACGGGTCGCTGCCGTCAGGCCTTATATAGCCTCCCTTTGAACACTGAACCATTAGATTGTGGCCCGTTATCTGTACGCAGGACATCAGGGCAACCCCATTGGTTGATGACTTCAGACTGGTCGCTGCCGTCAGGCCTTACATAGCCTCCCTGACGGCAGCGACCCGTCTCGGCCACTTCCGGACACAAACACTTCAACGCTGGAGGGCGCAAACTCCCCCGAATGCGTCCACCATACGTCACATAGCCCCCCCATCCAAAAAATCAAAAAAACAAAATCAAAAAACTACACGCGACTGACAGTAATCAATGGGCCGATTAAAAGTGTTTCAAGTGCCATCGTCCCGCAACCATACCCCCTGGGGTCTTTAGTTCGTAGGGAAAACGAGAGGATTTTCTGCTGGAATGTGGGTATTCCTACGTCACACTAGCGTAACTACTTCGAACTCCAAGTTTCGTTGTCGTAAATTATAATGATGCGACTGACGATTAGAAGCAACTTCTTGCGCCGCTGCCGCCTTACGATGAATCTCAGTGAGGGTTT
>LYUA01000641.1:432299-445102 GCA_002093875.1 Calopteryx splendens
TTTCTTCCCAATTTTTTATTTTATTTTTCCATTTTTTCTGTACAGCAATTGATACTCCTCGCTCTTTCTTTTTCTACTCCACTATAAAAGTGTAAGTAGTTAACTTGGATCTCATTTCCAGTTCCTTTCTTTTTTGTTTCTGTTAGGGCAGCTATATCTATGCTATAGCTTTCTAATTGTTCGAATACTTCTGTTCTTCTGGTACCGAGTGAAAATCCAAAACTGATGTACAACCGCGTCATTGGCCACTGCCATAAGGACAAGCAAATAAGGAATCAATTTTTTCAACACACGAACGCCGGGACTGGAAGAAGAGCTAGCTCTGCTTTTCCGTAATGGATAGTTAGGTCATAAAGGACTAGCAACGGTTCGCGCACCGAAGGTTGGTTTAATGAATGTAAGATTTAAACACCAGGTAGGGAGACCGGCTACTGTACCGCCTGTACTTTCCTAGGATAGTCAATGACCTTGGTTGAACAGCTAAGGGATCCAAAGGTTTCGTTCAGAGTGAAACCCGGTATCCTATTAAAAATTTGAGAAGAATATAAACAATTAAAATAAGAAAATTAGCAAACGTTATAGCAAAATATTCACCTAATTTCAGCCAAGGATAAAATTAATTGAAATTTAAGGAATATTAAAACAAATCAAAGCAATGTTAGGACATATTGATTTTACTTATATGCAATCATGGTGGTACGGTAGTATTCCCTTTTTTATTGTATCGGTGACCCTGGAGGGTATACCTAGCATAAAAAAAATGTGTATAATTCCTACATTTTTGGGGACATGCTCCATAAGTTAAATTCAGGAAAACCGGAATCCAGGAAAAAAATACTTCGAAGGTGCATATCTTGCTACATGAACCACAACCTTGACGTGGTGAAAGGATGTGTTCAATGGCACTTATTGGGGGCACAATGATAACTGTTTCTGGTAGGTCATCCAAGTCTGATCAGTCGAATCTCGGAGACAGAAAAGGCAGTTCACAAAGCGTCCGTGTCTTAATACGGACGCCTTGTGGAGGCGGCCATTTTTATGTCATGGCGTCACGTATGAAAATCATGGTTGACGGAAGAAGCGAGAGAAATCGAGAAATCCTTTTTTCATGAAATTATGATCGAAGGAAACAGAGGAGTAATAATTTGGGGAAGCCTGAAGGGAAAGCCCTTGTCTTATTTTTAGTCATATCGTGACAAAATAGGCCAACCGACAACAAGGCAACGGAAGGACAAACACAATAAAAGACTACAAGTAGAATAAAGGTATGAATGTTAAGGTGGTGTTGAGGATAGAGAAATAGAAAACATCATAAAAGAAAAGAAGAAGGGAATAAACTGTGCTTGGCCGTGTTCAAAGATTCTGGAAAGAGAGCGGGGATTACTGAAGCGATATTTACAAAATAATTAAAAGAGGTGGGGAGAAGAGTAAACGTGAAATGGCCGTAGTACTTATCAGAAAACTGTGCAGATTGTGGACATTGCCTTGCATTCTGGCCTTTCAGTCTAGTCTAGGAGCTTAGGTAGGGGAGAATAGTTTATGAACAAGGAAACACCGCGGAGAAAAAACATTCCAGTTTCGAATGATAACCTATTACAGGATAGATTCCTTTAGCAGAACAATATCCTCAAAACAATATTCAAGAAACCCTATTCAGAAATAGCTGCGTAAAATGAAGATATATCCATGAAGGCACCAGTTAGAATTCTTAATGATTTTACATAGATGTAGGAACAGCGTCATCCCAAATCTTCTCGAGGACGGACGCAGATTTAGATCATAAATTAACGGTTATTAAATGTAATTTAAAATTCAAAAGGATTAAGAGGGAAGGGAGGCTACGGAAGAGGAATGTATTTGCTTTCCATAGAATAAAAAGGAAGGAATACCAAGAAGCACTGAATAAAATTCTCAGAGAGGATAGAGGAAGAAAATTGCAGAGAAAAGGTACATAGATCCTAAAAAAGGATAACAAGAGCTGCAGGAAAAACAATAGGAGCGGGGCATATAAAAAGAATTAGGAAGTCATGGACTGGGGAAGAAATTTATAAGGAGGGCGGAGGTAAGAAGTATATTAAAGAAAGTGACTACGGAGAGAAATATTTACTGAGGATAGAATAATAAATTCAATTGGGGAGCCAATTTTAGCAAATGAAAGGTTGCGGATGAGCTGTGTGAATAAAAAAATATATTTCAAGGATAAGGAACATTACTTGAGCCAAAGAAAGAGGCGATGTAATTGTTAAAATGGTGATACAAAAAGAAAATGTAGATGAGAAGGATATTTTGATGGAACAAAACTGGTTGAATAGTATTGAAAGAGATTCGAAAAAGGAGGAATGAGCCTGTGAAAAAACTTTATAGATCAGAAATTATCCAGTAAATTTAGATAAGGAAATGGAATGTGACTGGGTGAATATATCTTGTTTTCGGGAATCTAGATAGCGAGTGATAAAGATTAATTTTAGTAAATTACTGTGAACTTGGAAATTTTAAAGATGATATCCAAGCAGAATTGCACAATATGAAAGGAATAATCGAAAGATGAGTTCCGTAGCGTTTATATGGCAAGAGTTCAGTCGTAAGTTTTGTTTAGGTCAATTTTAATCCCCATTGTGAACAGCATTTAGGGGATGTTAGACCATAAGCTTAATATGGCACGTGGCAAAGGTAATACTAAAGGTTACAAAAAGATGGAGAAGAAGAAAAACGGCTATCTATAGCAGTTCAGTTATCATTTAATAATAGGAATAGTCATGCCAAAGCAGATATTAGACCCTTAATATTAAGCAATATTCATCACAGGATATTGTCTCCTTCGAGGATTTCGAAAAGTAGTTTGACATTTGGAATGGACTAAGCTACTGAAAGTAATGCGGAATGTAGGATTAGACTGGAGATGCAGAAAACTTATTCTAATTTATGCATTTATCGGACTGCATATGTATGGGTAGCGGATGGTTAATAAGCTCAAGGTAAGATTAAATGTTTGTGAGAAGATGATCAAATTAGATTTTTAGATGATAAAGCATTGGTTAGGAAGAAAGGCGAGGGAATCAGGCAAGTCAGGCATGGGAAAGCACCAAAGTGAGATGTTTGTAATAAGAATCAATCTTTAGAAACCAAAAATAATGAGATTTTCATAAATTATGAACGGTAGTTAAATTACCAGAATAAGAGGGTATGTATTAGAGAAGGTGGAATAGCTGAAAAATTTTGTCAGTGTTTTGAATATAAATAGGCTTAGTGTCGTTGTGACAGTTGATTAAGACTACATTACTATGGACGGCATTACAATGGAAGAGCACATAACTTATTGAGAAACAAATTATTTTTTTACTTGAATTAATCTTTTTTTCCTATAACCACTTCTATAGAATTAAACCCAATTTTTTTCACCAATATTTTCCATTACATAAAGTAACCTGATCTAACGCAGACTATATTGGTTTATAAAATTCGGCCAGCACCGATAGCAATTTATTCCTTGGAACAAAATAAAAAGTTTCAGAAGTTATTACATCTACATACACATCTTACCCAGCAAGTCGTTGCGTTGGCGCGTGGCAGGGGGTGTTAGGTCACCAGCCATTAATGAAATTGAGTAATATAAGAAATCCGCATCGTTCCACATCCGGGAAGTTCGGATTTCCGTACGTATTTCCAACTGCCGTGGTCTAAAATTGAGCGAAGGAAAAAGAATTTGTAATATCTATCTTTTCTGCAGTCAATCTCTCTCAGCTTCCATTCGTGATCACGTCTACCAACGTAGATGTACTAAGACATAGAGAAAGCCAACCAATGGTGCGCAGAGAAAAAGGAGGCTTCCAAGTTAGCTGAAGGAGGTGTTTCCAACTTAGCCCCCCTTCTACTTGATCTTAGCTACCATTTGAACATTTATTTGGATCCTCGACTATCAATCCAAAAATAGATGATTTTGCTTCCAACTATCCGGTAGAAGAAGATATTTACCGAACTAATTATGTATTTTCAATGGTCGCGGCGCGTACCCTGAGCATGTAAGAAACATTTCTTGGATACTGAGGCAAATGAAATTCATCCTGGGAGTTCAAATGGGAAGATGAATCAGGAAAATGGCTGAGTTAGGCCAGGGAGCGAACTTAATGAAAGGAAGTGCGGGAAGAACGACGGTAAGGAGAGAATTTTGGATGTAGCAGAGGAAGCAGTGCGTGTGTACTAGGTAGCTGAATTATTATTCTGAGCCTCCAATTTTGACTAGGAAGGGTATTTATTACACTGACTAGTAAAAATACTCGCCAAATATTTGCACCCTTTTTGTATTTTCTGACTGAAAAGTAAAAAATTGAGAGAAAACATTTTATGCCCCAAAACACATGTTTCATATTCGTAAATTTGGAAGGACGTCTTCATATCCATAATCCAGACATATTTTCATTTAATATTTTAATTTTTGCTCAATGAAATATGCTGTTCCTTCTCACTAGTTAATCAGGAAACTTTCTTAATCAGGAAACATCTTTAGATTATTCGGCATTCTATTATTAGCCGTGCAAAGAAATGAGGATTAAATGCTACGCAGGGTTAAACGCTAGACGGTCAATAGCCCAGCAACCGTTACTATAGCCATGAAAATGGAAATCCTTTAGTCCCATAAACTGTGTGACTTGGAGCTGAAGTATTTATTCAAAAAAGTTACCACAATATAGTCTAGCCCAGTTGTAACTAGTTATCAGTAACCACGATTATACATACTATTCAAAAATCAGCAATGTCATTATGTCGAAAACTTCTAACATATGTGTGGATGTGTAATTATTTTTAATAATCGTTCCGTTATAGGTAAAACGGTGTTTAAACAAAATATTTCACTGTAAAGTGCAAAATTGGATAAAATATTTGCCTAAAAGGTTTTGCCTTGTTTCAATTTCAGAAATTTTTATTTCATCGCTAGTTAGCACGAAAAAGTCCAATTGCAGTTTAAAGAAAATTATATTCTAATAAAGAAAACATATTGTGAAGTCACGCACAATTTATAAGTAGGCATTATTTCAAATTTATATAAGTATGCTATTTAATTTTTCTTGTATTTCCTGCGATCTAGGATGAAAATCCTAGAATAACGCAATATTAGAAAAAGCAGAATTCTATTTCGTCTAGTGGATGAAAAAGCTCATGAAATGCAGCACAATGCAGTACTTTGCCCAACGCCTCACGTTCATACTATTTGTGCATTTTTCAAATTCGCGATCCTATTTTTTTCTTATTAAACAGCCAGTTGTTAGTCGTTGGATAAGACGCCGGCCCATGCATTTCGGAACAAACCGCTGTGGAACAGCGGTTCTCCATCAGATGTAGTAAAAAATCCTAATCTGCCACACTGGAGAAGGATATATGAAGGAAAGAAGAGAATGAAGCGAAGACGGAATCGAAGAGAATAATGGGAAAAACAGGGAAATATGGAGTCGGAGTTCTATAATATGAAGAGGCACGGCAGAGAATTGGAGCAGAAGGAATGCAAAAGAGGAGAAAACGGTGTTTACAGAGAGGGAACAGGCAAGGATCCAAAAGCGGTGGCGTATTCCATTTTATGGTTAAATTTAATATTTTCCCACGCATTACGAGTGAATGACGCATAAGCGAGAAACCTTTGTTGCTGAATAAAGTTCGGTATGAATTGGTTTGAAGATGGTTTATTTGCCGTGATAGACTGAGTCATGCTTATGAAAAGAATTTTGCACACGGATCTTAAAAGGACCTTCACGAATTCCAAAACGAATTTGATATTTATATCGTAGAAAGCGAGAAAGTAAGTTTTAGAACGTCGATTATCTTGGTGAATGAATATCAGTGCTGTATCTTGGTACAATAAATAAATGATTTTCACAAAGCTACATACTCATAAATAGTTTTTGAATAGTTCACGTGTATTATCTTTGTCCTTATTGATAAATTACTATACGTATACTATTGTGTTGAAGAAATTATTATAAAATGATTGTAAAAAAAACAATAATTGAAGTCTCATTCCTCCCCATGAATTCGTGGACTCATGAATTCCTAAGTCCTGGTTTGACAAAATTATCCATTTAGTTCTCCATTCGGCGAACCATTTCATTTCTTCATATTATTGTGCTATGACGCACAAGTTTTTTTGCTTCGTTTATCCCATCCGAATTCTTTCTTTGTAGTTCTATCCCAGTAGTTCAATTTTTGTAATTGCCTTCATCAGGCTCTAACAATATTTTCGATTATTCAATCCCTTCCTTCTTTCAATGCTTCCATATGTACTTCTTTCTTGTCCCGCTCTTTGCAGAAACTCCCTGCTGCTTATGCGACCCATTTCCACTTCATCATCCTCCTAAAGAACTTCATTTGCAGTTATCAAAATCTTCTTTCGTCTGCTGAATACACTATCCCCATCGCATTTGTGGAAATGTAGACTCCATTCTCATGCCTTGATAAAGTATTTTCTATTTTGTAGGCTTTTATGACCAGAAAGTAGATTTTTTTATCTTTCAGACTACCTTAATAAATAGTATATTCTTATAGCTATGTTCTTCTGTTTTTTTTCTCATCTGGTGATGCTTCATGACTAGCAGAACCCTTCCATTTCTTCTAGCTATTGACTGCCCATTATATTTCTGCTACCATCTGCTGCAGAACATTATCTTGGTTTTGCCCTTGCTTATCTAAACTTTGTACTTTTTCAGTATCTTATCCATGTTAACAAGTTAATAAATGGCATTTCAGCGGAAAGAATATCAAGCTTATTTTCTCCTGGTAGATACGAACTTCTACTACGTTTCCGTTCAGTTAATGTTATGCGTCTTCATCGTATATATTTAATAATAGAGGAGTTCACATAGGTATCCTTAAGTCTTGCAAATGCCATTCAATTATATATTTCATTGCACTGTGCATTTAATAATGAACTCTGATTGGCCACTTATTACGGCTCTGCAGTAATTATTGAAGGAGATAGTTTGATGGATGCACAGAGCACAAAAATAAAACGAGAATAGTGATAATAATGGCGATTATAAACTTCTGGTATTTGAAAAATGTAATCGAAGTTCCAGGGACTATTGAAAGTTTGCAAGTCATAATTCGCTAAATAACAGGTTTTAACAAAATTACATGGGCTTAAAGAGAGCCTCACCCAATAGAGTTCGATGCATAAACAGCAATTTTCCCCGAAGTGGAACACATAAAATCTTCAATTATTTTCAATCAAACGGGACGTCGTTTGTTATTCAAATCGGGCTTCAAAATTTATTCTTCCCAATGCCGATTGCTCCGTGCCAAATCAACGGAATGCGTTTGCGTAAAAAGAAACAAACAAATTTTACTCTCGTTCCCGCAACATCAGCATTATTTTCACTGAATACCAATCTTTTGTATGTTAATAAACTCAAAAAAGGAAAACGCAAATGTTTGAACGGCAAGTTGAGAATAGCTTGTAAAAAGCGTGAATTGCTAAATGCGTGGTGCGAGAACAAACAATCGTAGGCGGGATGCCAAACAAAGCGCTCAGCTAATAAAGGGCGATTCGGCCCTCCGCTGTCTCATTTCTTAATAATAAATAAATTTAACCTCTAACAGCTGGGGCCTTTGTAAAAATCTTCACAATGATATGTGAGAAAAAAATTGGATGGCAATGCAAGAGATCTCTGCTGCCAACGTTCAAAAATGTTTCCATCTAGGTTGCAAAAACAGATGAACGTCAGCTGGCGCAAAGGAATTGGAACTGAACTGAGACGAAGCATGCTGAAGAATTTCTTGTTTGCGGTGGCGATATTTAGCGCGGAAATAGACGGCGCAGATGTGCGACGCATGGAATATGCAAGAAAGGTTAAAGCGGAGAAAATTTAATTTTGGGAATATGGAATACGACATGCGGCCCTTAATTCCATCAAAACCCTTCCCAAGGATAAGGAAATCGGCGAAGAGGGATTTCTCCCAGAGCAATGGTGTGTGTAGCTAATTCATTGCTCTCCGGCGCTGAGAACACTTTACCAATGCAATATAAGCCTGGTGAAGCTTGAAACTAAGCGAAAAAGACGTTTCACAAATGAAAATGCCCATTAAAAACAGAGAAGGACATCGCACGTAGGTAGTTGGAAAATAATTCAACCTGCACATAAGGGCCTTCTTTGGCGTGTAACAATAATATGGCACTATGTGACCGAAAATCTAGTAATTTTCAACTATAGGTACATAATTGAGTAGCAGAAATTTTATTCTATGCAGAACCATTCAATAGCTAAAATAGGTATATTTTTGAATTCATGAAAAATGAAGTATGCATAAAAAAATAACATATGTATCAAAGGTTCACATGAAAGCAGGATCATCAGAGCCAATCGTCTTGCACTGGTGTCGGAAAATGTATAAATATTATCTAATTAATAAATTGCTTCTGAAAAAAACCTATGTGCAGAAATTACGTGAAAAGGGGAAATCCTTTTACACCACGCTCACAAGAGCAGTATGTGGTGCTACATATTTTGGCTGAAATAATCGATTCCAATAGTTTCCACGATATCATCAGAGCACAATATACGCAGCTAATTCAAATATGATTTCGTCGATAATTTAGCGTCAATTAACATATATTACGCACTGAATGCTGATTCCAGTCGTTCGTAAGTAATTGTAGCTCTAATCGACACTTTTTAAAGTCTTTCATTTCTGATAATGACAAGCATACTGTGAAACTTCCACCGCGACGAAAATAGATTATAACCATTAGGCCTGCTCTGTTTTCGATACTAGCATGTGCATTAGTAAACATTCTGGGTGAAGCATGGAATTTCGTCGTAATTTCCTCCGAACGAGTCTCGTAATCCGGCGAATTATTTTCATCACACTTGACAGTGAAAGATTACTCGTAGTAACTAGTAAACATCCGAAAATGACTAACATCGTAATTTCATCAAATATGGTGTCATTTGATTTCTCAATAATAATGTAACTAAGGTAATCTGAATGTATTCAAAGAAAGACTCCTTACTACACTATTTTTGAAAATATTAGTAGATTACTACGGAGATTGAATCCAGCTGTAATTTGAGTAATGAACAAAAGTAACGGAAAATAAGCCTAATGAGTAATTGGCAAACAAATTCTCGACACAATAGCAAGTCATTGTGAGAACAACAAATCTTACATTACGAAGGGGAATTAAATTAATAATACTCCAAACAGTCGATATCTTTTTAACTCTGAGCAGTACATGAAATCAGTAAATGAAATGGTCCCATGTATTATATTACTAATTGTGAAAAAATTATCCTGATCAAAAATAGTTCTTGTACGTAACATCCTCCCCATTTTTGGAGACACTGGATTATTCTGGACGGAACCACAAAGGAATGTTTTAGTATGTAAGTACCAAGAAATCATTTATTCGACGCAGTTTATTGATAATCTCTGTATATTCTTCTGCTATTAACCTTATAACATAAAAATAGAAGAATATTTTTTCAGGAGGATTAAAAAAATATACCCTGGGATAAGATAGGCCTGTAGATTGAAAATATAGGAAAGGTTCAATTGAATGAAAAAATTAAAGACAAACTAGCAACCGAGAGAAGTAAACGGAGAGCCACATATTCAAGAATTAAGGCCGTTCAAGGTGACGGAGGTGACGAAGAAAATCCAAAATGAGTCGAAGAGGAATAAGTTGCGACGGTGCAGAAAGAAGGAAAGGGGAGGAAAAATGACACGGACTTCGTGGTCTGAATACGATCGAAACGCACGTAGAATGGACGAAAATAAGAGGGAATACAGTATACGAGAGGGAGTGAAGGGAGGAAGTGGGGTCCCGGGAGTGATACGTGTAAGTATACGAGAAGTAGAAGAAGGGAGCGTGTTCGGACGCCTTTTCTTCGAGGCGACGTTCCTCCTCCTTCGATGCAAAGGCTATCGTTTGTTTATCAAATCCTTTTCTTTAAAACGGGGGTATTACGAGTACAGAGTATCGCCGGAAGAGCGTTGGCATATGCAAATACATCAGTATGCCCAGTATTACCTTTCCGCGCTTTATAATCCTCCATCACTCCTTAGGAAAGAAACATGGAAAACCCCTGGATGAAAGGCCTATTTCTAATTGCCTCAAAGCCTTGGGGATCTGGGAAAAAGACAAATCGTTCTTCAATATTGTCCCTAACAACTTCCAAAGTAGCAATCACAGTGAATACCCACTCGAGTAGGGGATTGATTCCCAATACAGTGTGTCCCTGATAACAACGGTTGCCAATCAGTTGAAAACTGGTTGAAAATAACCGGCGCATATTGAGGATCGATGTGCATGATTTATACCATAGGCATGAATGAGGATGAGTGAAGATGAAACAGCCGGATCAAAAGAAAGCAAAAAAGGTTGTTGGAGAGAAAAATTCGTGAGATAAAAGTGGACAAGGGTTAAGGAAAAGTGGAACGTTCGGAAGGGATGAGAGCATGATGGGCGAGAAAGAAGGAATATGAAAAGGACGGATGATATCCCCCGAGGGTCTCTTATAAGCGAAAGGATCAAGGGAAGAATATCCAGTGAAAGAAGAAGTCAAGACAACGGAGGTTATTTGGCTGTATCCGAAATCCTTACATTGACTAGTACAGCGCCAATTTAACGATTGGCAAAGTTTTCCCACAGAGACAAGCAAGCCATTATAAAGATTTCTCTCATTCTGAAAACATACATTTTAAGGGAAAAAGTTGAAAAATCTCGAGGGAAAAAGTACAGAACTTCACATCTAGATGCCATGCTCGGTACGCGATTATTTTGGCGTGGTTAAGCCATGCGCAATGTGGATGTTTTTTTCCTACAACCTGAAGTATTGCGCGCAGGGTCTTTATTATTATTCCAATCAGGGTCCAATTATCCTTCCTCCACAAATTATTTTTAAAATGTGCATAAGGAAAATTTATTTAATTTTACTTTTTCGTTCCTTTTATTTTGACCTCTCGAGATGGAATTGTTTTTTACTGATTTTGAGAAACATTGAGAGATTAAAACAAATTACACAGGGAGACAGGAGACATTACGGCTAATACAACGTAGAACCTATAAATACAGAATGTATTAATAATGTCTCTTTTTCTACTTTCCCTGGGCAAAGTAAATGGGACAAAGGTCTCATGCATAATAATAACTTTAACATCATAACAGGAGGACCTAAAATAAAGAAGGTGGAACAGTTAATGTGTTGTCAGAACAGTTTTAACGGTATTTTGGGCAAAAATAGCTATTATAGTCATAAGTATCAGATTTCCGTATTATATATGAGAGGAATGGTAAGGTGAATAGGAGAAATGCATTAATTGGTAGGAGAAAATTGATTTCTTTGGGTCTCCGAGTTAAATTGTTGAAGGAGGAGATTTGAGACTGTGGCATAGTGTTCTTTGGTTCCGAAAAATGGTCTCTAAAGACAGGAAGAGCTTACGTTAATGAATTCTTATAATTGTATCTGGTGAAGATAGGAGAAAATAAACTGCGTTTAGAATGAGTTAGATGGAAAAATTTTAGATATGTTTAGGGGAAAGTTGAACACAAAGGGGAAAATTGACTAAAGTAAAAGATATGGATGGATGAGATATAGAGGGGCATAGGGATATTGAAAACTAGGAGAGAAAGGAGAACGTTAAGTAGCAGGGGAAAATAATAGTTCTTGGATATAGGGATAAAATATGAGGAATTGAAGAATTAATAGTGCATAACATGTGATGTTTATGTTGCACAAAAGTGGTTAAGAATTCCGTGAGCATATGCTATAGAATTCAGAGAACTTTCAAAAACTACTTTTAGTTGGCCGAATATCAATAATTTTGTTACAGAAGGATGGCAATGGAATGGTAAATTTTCAATTCAAAATTTTCTGAAACGTTGAATTTTAAATCAGTTTGGCATGTCCTCGCCTGTTTTTCAGGTATTTTCGAATGGATAAAATATGAATAATAATTGAAAATATATGTAAATAAGGTAGGTACAAGAAAATCAATCGAAATGACCCGAGAAGGCGTTAAAACAGTGTTCACATATTTTTTACGGTATTCTTTTTCCAATCTATCAGAAAATGCTTATCAATTTTTGAGCACTCAAAACAGTTATCTAAACATTTGGAATTTGTGTTGGCCCCACAAATGTAGAATCGTATCCATTGACTAAGCTCACGTTACACGCATCTGGTGCGAATATAGTATAATGTCCAAAACCTAAAGATATTTTCAAGGAACTCATTTACCTTCCACAGTGACATCACTCAAGAACCTTATGAAAAGTTCTAGGTACGTGAGTGAGAATGCGAGGTAAATCCTGTATCCAACGTGATTTCTTCACGCCCTACTCAAGAGTCGTATCGGATATTCCCAATAATCTCTCCACTTACAGTCAAGGGGATCGCCCACCTCGGGTCGAAGTCACAAAGAGTCCCAGTGAGGAGATTAATAATCATGAGTGCTAACGCGATTTCATGCAAAAACTGGTCCAGATGCTGCCCCTCTCATCCCGTTACCAAAGTATTTTTCTCCCTGCTCAGACCCGAATGAATCACACAAGCGATCGTATCATTTTCGATCCAAATGCCTTGAAGGATCCTCCAGCGCTAAGACTGGATAAAGGACGGATGTGCCATCTTTTCTTCCTTGCCTCCCCTCCTCCCCACGGATCCCAATCGATTAGGCAAGGAACCCTTAGGTGAGAGCAACAAGAAAACATCTTCGCTTCGTTATGGGCATAACTCATTTTTGGGTGAAATAAGTAATCAAAAGACACCAGACCATCTCCCCGACCTAACCCCTCTCCCTCCCTCTCTCTCCCTCTC
>LYUA01000641.1:474007-486717 GCA_002093875.1 Calopteryx splendens
ATCATTATTCATAATGAACTTCCACAATGTTACGCCAGAAAGAATTGAATTCATAACTTACGTGTTTATAAAATTGGAAGGATCATACAAATATAAATTTTAATGTGAACTTAGTGACAATTTTTTCTCATTAAATGAAAGAATTATATCGGGCTGATCTCATTCATACTTATTCCTACATTCTGGCGGGGTTATGAGCTAAAGCTTAACACATCAAACAAAGCCCCCTCTTCTACGTTACGGAAAATACATATTTACACGCGCGCACACGTTTCACACCGTTCTCTTTCTGGGTAAGCAGGCGGAAAAAGGCTGATTTTAGGTCCTGCCAAGAATCTTACTCCCTTTTACTAATTTCATCCTCATTGCCTTTACCTTGCGTATTTACTTCACCTCAGTCACATGTACTCATTATTTCATGCTTTCCCTTCTGCTCCTGAGACTTCTAAACATTCCTCAACTTGAGAGTCCACTCAAACAATTCACTCCTAACATTCTTCTCAGTCCATTTTCTCTCACATTTCTATTTAGTGACTCGACTCACATCTATTCTCTCAGCATGGCCAAACCAGCGAGGCTCACTTTTTTCATACTTACCTCATAGACCACTAACTCCTGATTCTACCTCACGCATCTCGACCACAAACGCCACTCGAGTACCCCACGTCCACCGTGTTGTCGTCATTTATGCTTCTCCTGGCATACCCAATGTACCCAATTGCATACAATAATGTGGGGAGGAGTGCACTCTTGTACAGTCAGTTTTTCCGCCTTTCAAAAACACTCATTTTTTTACATATTCCACATATGCGTGATCGTGAATCTCGCGATCTGCGTGACTCGCACAAATGTGAACGCGATATTGGCATTTTTTTAGTACTGGGAGGTAACCGTTTATCATGAGTTCCTTCCATAAGGTAAGACCGTCATAAAGAGTATTACTTGGAGGCAATGAATCGTTTGAGGGAGGCAGTGCAAAGGAAGATCCCGAAGGCGTGAACAAATAAGATCTGGACACCATAGCAATGCACCTGCTCACGCGTCACTCCGTGAGTTTCTGACGAATCATCAGACGAGTGTGTCACCCCAGTCACCCTGCTCTAAATTTTGGCCCCTGAGGATAATATCTTGCTTTCGAAGTGAATATCCATCCCAAAAGATCGCCGAATTCAAACGATAGAGGAAAATCTCCACGAGACCTTAACAACAATTTACAAAATGCGAATTGAAGTGTCGAATACGCGCTCTATGAATTAAAAAAATATTTATCACGATGAATCTATTGCCATTGGAGGGAACTACTCCGAGATACGTCTAATTATGTTGCAAATAAACCAAATATTTAATGCAAAAAAATTCGGTTTCTTTTTGGACAGGTCTCGTATAATGAATATTAATAATCTTCATTCTCTAATGACACTCCCTGATATATTCCAATGCTTCGTAAATAATAAAAAAACCTTAAATAAAAAATTAATAATATGTGATGGATCGAAACAAGTTTTAACCAATTAAATCAATTCAACTTTTTTATTTCATTTTTTTATTTTCACCGTGATCCATCATAAAAGTCTTCTCTCCCGACTCAGAGAACCACTAATCCAAAGGACCATAATGGTGGGTTAATTCATTATAATCATGAAACTCCACATCAGTTGACCCGAATTCTACTTTGAAAGAACAAAATTCACTCATCACGGAAAGAATAAACGAAATACAATAACACGCCATAAAAATTGCATACTAATAAGAAAAACGAGTTGCGCACAAAAGCAAACCCCAAATGTTAACTTTCAAGTCCGCAATCATATGTCGCTAAAACTATAAATATCGCTCCACTCTGCGCATCTCTTTCATAACACCGCGGCACGCCGTTCAATGCCATGACAAAGCGAATTTTGAATTTTCGATTTCCTACTCTTGCGGTATCTAAGTACACTGCACTTTGCTTATCGGGCGTTCCATAACGTAACTGCAGGGGTGGCGTTATCAGGAGTTATCAAGTTCACCTTCAAGGCCTTCGTCAGCCGAACAACGTTTTGAGTGCTTCTATCCATAGTCAGCTATAAAGAGCAAAATCGGTCAAAAATGGTACCGAATAGAGACGAGTTAAAGAGCATGGTAGAACGTATTGATTTTAAATGTCGATAATCAAGTGCAATGAGTTTTACGACGGCCTTTTGTGAATACATTTATTATTGTAAACGAAATAATTATTAACGCACTTAGTTACGCAATAAGTAGCATGGTCCAGATACATGAACGCAGACACAGGTTTAACAATGACGAGTATAGATCACAACTGTCTCTTATCTCTGTCTCCCGTATTGAGACAATCCGAACTCAGGAGGGTTGTGTAGCAAGTAACGTAAAAGTTATTTCGACATCACCATGATAATAGTTATACAACGATCCAGTTAGTCTTTAGGCCATAGGGCGTTTTGCAAAGGTGAGAGTGAAGCTCACTTCGAGAAAAGCCCTCAGTATGTGCAATCCGTGCATTCAGGACAGAATTGAGGCTGTCATTGCGCGTAATCCCTGCACAACCGAGGCAACAGTAGAATTACAAAAATACTCGCAACGGTTGGAATTGGGTGAAGGAATTTTAGGACGTTATTGATACGAGTTAAGTACTTGACGAATAATGGAGGATGGAGAAAGTAAGAAAAGGCATGTACGATTTTTGTAAAATTACATAAAAAGAGCGGTGCTTTTTGGAGCCTCGGTTTCACAGAAATTTATAGCGGAGGGTTGGAAAGTAAACAAGGGGTAGTTGTAATATTCAACGAAAATTTCGGGGTTAGTGAATGTAGATTGGGAGAGGCAGAAAATTTTATTAGCAGAGATAACAAGGGAACCAATAAATTTAGTTGCATTCCAAGTGCGCATACCAAAAAGTATTCGCAAAGAGGAAGTAGCTGGTGTATATTATCAACTGAAAGAAACAATTGCGACCTTCCAAATTCAAAACTAAATGTCTCGGTAAGCAAAGTATAGGACGCTCCAGGAGAAAAGACTTAATTGACTTTGAAAACCAACATTATAGGCGTGCACGCATGCGCAAAATGAATAACGATCTCTAACACATTATACTTCATTCAGCCATATTAAGCCATATTAAGAAACTGCTTCACCCAACCACTCATCACTTGGGCAAATATAAGTTCCACTTTAAGGAGAGGGAAAAAATGTCAAGATTTAATAAACAACTTAAGCGAGGATTTGGGGATGTTAAATCTAGAGAAAATATGGGAAGAGCTTAATAAAAGATTACAACAGCTCCAGTCAAAACGATCGGAATCCCAAGTACCAAAAGTATTGGGTAACATTGGATTACAGGTGAGATTACCTGGCAGATGGAAGAGAGGAGGAAAGGAGAATGTTAACTCGGAGTTATGGGAAGAGACCCCTTAGAATTAACTAATAAACTCAGGACAATACGGATAAATAAATCGGCAATTGGAAGGTATAGAGCAGGATGAGGTAAGAATAGAAGTGGATATGGAGTCAATTAAGTCGGTTACGTCAGGTAGGAGTGAGTTGGTTAAGATGGTAATGCCAGCCAATGGATCAGTCTATTATTGATGGATGGATTATTATGGATCAGGCTAAGCGCATTACAAAATCAATCTGAAAAGTATGGGGTAATGGTAAATCTAAGGGAAGCGAAATTTATTAGACTCATTAAATGAAAAATCTAATCTATATAAGATGTGTATATTATAGTGATGGGACGACTTCCGTGTTTGGACAGCATTTCAGATGAAAATTCAATAGTAGTACGTAGTTAGAGTGTCTCGGATCTCTGATGCAAAAATAAATAACTGGAAAACAAATAGAAATATTCAGAGAAGAAAAGAGGAGGGTATTTACGAATGGAACTCGTGAGTAAACTCGAAAAGTAAAAATTAATAAAGACATGGGCATGATGAATGGTATTGTACGGCTCCGAAATCTGGTTTTTGAGGAATTAAGATGGGCTTATTGTGGAAAATACCGAGAAGTGGGTTTAAAGAAATATGAAAAAAATACGTTGGAATTGTTGGATACGGTTGGAGAGATAAAAATGCCAGGAAATTTGAAGAACGCCGAAAAAGTAGAAGAAGAAGATTCTGGGTGGTAGCTGGATGTTTTTAATTCGGTGATAATAGGGAGAATTTTGGTTAATCGAATAAGGGAGAGGAAAAAAATAGGTAATTTTATATAAAATTAAGGGAGGTAGAATCTATGGGGCATGACAGAGGAAAAAATGTTGGAACAAAGATGTTTTTGTTGGTCGAAACTGCATATTTGCCCTAGAGAATATCTAGTAATTAATAGGGACCGACCAAACGTAACACTCATTTTTTGTACACAACTCAATAATAATGAAGTTAGGCTTATTCTATTATGAAACTACCGTCGCTAAAGATGTAAGAGTCAACATAGCTCCCTCCACATAGAATTACTTTTTACTTGCATAAGCATTTAAATCATGAAATAGATACTGATATAAAACCTTTATTGATGATATGTGCAAGTTTTTTTTCTTTCTGCATGATTTTTTTCCAGTTGTACGAGCAGCATTGAAGCATTCTTTCAGCATTATTTCAATCAATTCTTTAGCTGTTCTCAGTAAAAAAAAGTATCAGGAGAGAAAGAGGAGAAGAATGCGAAGGAATCACTAATTGTTTCCTAAATTTATTCGCATGGCATGGTTATCACCATAAATCGTAACAGAATGCTGAAGGATATCTGCAAGATTCTTTCGAATAGTACACTGCTTGCATGCTATCTATTGTGACGTGAAATATCAGGTCACCGTAATTAGGAGGCTAGCGATTGGCATGCAAGTAGCAAGGATCATTTATCCACATTTGCCTTTTTTATCTTTTCTCGCAAGTGCTCATTTTTTTGCTGAAAATAAAATCGTAATTACATTTGTCTTTGTCTTTTATCATTTTATATATGTTGTAATGAATTTTCATCGTTATTTTTCTCTTCAATTTTAATTAATTTTACTATGAAAAGATTCAACTTGCTAAATTTAATTATCAGATTTCAACGTCCACATTTTCCGAAATTTACGTAACCACAAACTGGGTTTGCCGCAAAATTAGACGAAATTCGTGTCAGCAAGCTTTAACTTTCCTGTGGATGTTCTGGAAACCCTTAGCGTATCTTGGTACCCTAATCTTGGTAATCATGTCTTTAATATATCTTATTCCCATGTCTGCATGCTTAATAATACCCTGTAAAGGACACAATACATAAAGCACTTCCGATAAGTGATGCCATAGTCAGTGCAGAAGAATATAAAAATGAGTTATTTATCAATGCCAATTTCTTTGAATAAATAAAATATTAGTTGCTTTAAAGAATAGAAATATGATTTTTTTTTAATTTAATTGCACTTTGATTCAGACATTTATTTTAATTAACTTAGAATAAGAAGTACGAACAATCTGAAGATATTAAACTAAAAGACGGCTAAGATTAAAGTGTGAAGAGCCTTATAGATTATTAATTTTAAAATGTCTAGCCGTTATTTCCCAAAATGTATTTATAATAAAATAATATCAGCTGCAAGAATAAAAGTTCAAAACTTATTTCAAACTTTTAAATAATTCTTGCTTTTTAGTAAAATGTCTATGCTACATATTTGATCTTATTGGACGGGATAATAATAGATTTCATCAAGTATCAGAATGTTCAGTAAATTAATGAAGAGTGATTTATTTGAATTAAAACTATCCTGATAGATTTTGACTTAATTCATACCAATGAGAATTTGCGATACATAGGTATTCTTACACGCGACGTTTACTCAAAACACTAAAAATTTGGCTCATTGAGGTAACACTAATTGTCTTCACATGGTTCTTATATATTTTCATTTCATAGAGTAATAAAAACTTGAAGTTTAATCCTGAGAAAAATACAATTTATCTCTTCACTTTGTCATACCTCAAGAGAAAGAACGGTGACAGGAATGATTTCAAGTTCATTATTGGTGATATTCTCATCGTACAGAGGAAAAATCAACTCTAAATTTGATGCAAGTACGATGTTAGTCCTGATTCCGTGAAGTCAATTTAATTTTCTTTACAATGGTTGCAAGAACTATGCAACAATTGTTCGTCTCTTGAAACGTTGAGCTGACTTGCTGCCCCCACTCAATCGCAACGTACGGAAGAGAGAATAATTCATATGCCTTGCGCATAAGCCAAACTATAGCTGGAAGCAAACATTAGTTAATGAAGCAATATCGATCAATCTCTTTCCATAGCTGAAGAACGCCTTTTATACATTCACTTTGATGTTCATTGCTTAGTGAAAGAAGATGAGAGATGAGAGTACCTATTCATTTATCCTTGAGGAAGAACAAATTTTTTGTCACATTGGAATGATAATTACAGACTTCGAAACGCTACAATAATCTAAAGTCTGCGAGTAATAAAAACTCATTCTCATAAGACATTTTTAAATGCTACTGAAAATTTATTTCTGTTCGCTTGTCCTCTAGATTCTTATTTTATGTCATCATCAGTCATGGTCAATATTCCTCAATCGTAAGATCGGTCTGACGCAACTTTTCACGTTTTGTTCCTGCTGGCTAAGCTCTCCATTTTCTCATTCACTTTTGCTTTCACGTCTATAATTATTTGTTTTATGGATTTCATTCGGAAATTTTGAGACGTGTACTTTTTAACCATGCCGTAAAAGCAACAATATGGTAAGAATAATTGCTAACTGCTCGTATATTCGTTTAAAATGGAATAGAGAATTGGAGAAATTCATTTTATCATCGAACATATTCACTGTGAATATAAAGTATAAGAAAAACATTTTGCTGAAACAGGTCTCTGACTACCTATTATTGATTAATCTTATATCTAATGCCTCATACTTCATCAAAACCTTACGAAAAGAAATATTTTGTTTGGATTACAAAATTAATTTGAAAAATTAAATGAATTAGTAAAGAATTATTCGCAAAAAATCTTGTTGATGGTTTCCTCAAAGCCTCCTTTATTGCAAAATGCACTGGGTAAATTCAAATTCAATGTGTTAACAGCAGTAATTACAAGCACGAGAATACAGTTTTTACAAATAAATCAGTGACCTCATTGCCAGCAGTGTCGTCATTGAGATATGTTTTTATAAAAATCGCCATAATGTCTCATGGCAAGGAGCTCCCTAAAATATTTTGGTTCAAGAAGCCACACTTAAAATTTCAGTGTCAGAGCTTTCATATTTATTTAACTTTACATTACTACAGGCCACAAAAGTAAGGCAGCAAGGGACTCTAGGAGAAAACCCAAGCATTAAGGTGGGTGTTAGAGACGGCTTTGGAGACCGAAAGCTCTGCCAACATAACCAAAAGTTCTAATTCCGCTTAGTAGGATCGTGGCACATCCGATTAAGCAGGCTTTGCAAATAGCTTTATTCTTCTGAGTACTCTCCGCCCGGAGATCCTAATGAAAGACTAATTTACCTCCTGAATATTTTACTCGAGAGGGCTCCATCATGCATTTTGTTAGTAAAAATAGAGAAGATTTAGATGAGCTGCTCCTTCTCTGTATGATAACGCGGTATCCCCCTGCCTTTCAGATCTAGCTCATAAAACAGTTAAGTAATGTAATTACGCCTTTAGTTAGATCTGAAAAGGCCGCTACGGTCTCCAACGGAACTAACATAGAGAAGGGCTGCTAAGAAACACTCCTAGAGGTGACAGGAGGCAGCTGACGGCTAACTGTCGCCCAGTCACGGCACCTTCGTAGAATGCTGCATCATTCAAGGATTTTGTGACAGTTGATAGGCTCTTCTTACCTATGGGTAGGTCTCTGCGCCCTCAAAGTGCTACCGCTTGTTTTCCACAGCATATGGTGTTTGCTGCTAGTGCGCCAGCTTATTTCGAAGCAAATCCCCTCAATCATCATGGCCACAAGCTTCTTTTTTATTTAAAAAAAGAATTAATTGCTTTTTAGATAGTACATGTTATTTAATATCTAAAATCGCCATATGTTCGCGGAACTGCTTTGTCTTTTTTTTCTGTTAACACTTGTTCATTTTGAATTATTTGTGGTTTAGATTAAATAGATTTTTGGGCACGGAATCACACGCCAATTCAACGTATTTTGGTACGTGTAATCCCCTGTTAAATAGAGGTGCGTAAATATTAAAAATATATAGTAACGTCAAAATATTAACAACTGGCCTCGCAAAAGTGCTAACATTTTTCGTCATCATAATGAAAGGAATTTCGTTGCATTGCCTGGAAAATGTGAAATGGAAAAAAAGAAAAACCAGGAAAGAAGTTTTTGGAATGGTAGGGGAGGAGTAAAGGCTATTGGGAGAAATCCAAAGCAGGAAAAGTGGATCCAGGGCGTGTTGAGTGGGGATGGATTACTGAAGAATGGATGGAGGGTAGAATGTTGGGTAAGCGAGGGAGAGGTAGGATAAGATTAGGCATGCTAGATGGAATGAATGGTGAAAGTACGCAAAAATGAAGAAAGGTTTATTGTAGGGGTGTGTCCATCAGAAACCCACCTTAAACGGTAGATTACCATTGATAATAATATAATTAAAGGCTTAATTACTGAGACACCAATGATTAGAACATTGTCCGATATTCTTTTTCACTCGTGATAAACAACTGAACACTCCGCCCCTACATATGTTGAACTCCTCTCCGTGGAAATAAAATGGGTTTCTATGTAACCTCTTGCGTGTCTCTGTGAGGAGTAAAGAGTAAACGCACCGTCAAATATTTCTTACATTAATGCAAGACAATCAAGTCAAAAAGAAAGAGAATTTTTCAGAAAATATATTATCAGAGGAAGAAATAGAGTCAAGCTCCGGTACTACAAAAAATATTCCCCCATTTAGAATTATATTTAATTATCAAACGTATTCCATCCTATTTGGTAGGCAGCAACTTTTACATGTGGCTAACAAAAGTGAAGATATTTAATTCGCAATTAAATAGACGGTTTATTGCACCCAAAGCCAGGAATTCAAACTTTGGAGAATTTATTCCCTTGAATACACTTTCTTGAACTTGCCTTTAAGGAACTAAGCCCAATGATATGAAGAATTTCTAGTTATCATTCCAAGCATGGCAAAAAGAAAATTTATTTTCATTTCACGACAATTGCATTATGGAAGAATAATAAAATTATATTTCAATGATTCTCTGGCACCTGAATTCCCCAAATGTTATATTCCCTCCCTTACTTTAACAACTACCGTTTTTCACCTTCTCAAACAAGTGCATTTTAGTAGGAACTATTTTGCATGCTCAGCAATAAAGCTTACTTATCACCGCAAGCTTATTGTGTTAGCTCCCACTGAAAGCTTTCATCGCGTGGCGCGAGTTTTCACGTAAGGATGCCCATAAGCTTGATCATTAATGTCCCACTTCGACAACGGTGTAGTAAAAGCAATGCACAGGTGAGGATTTTGGGAAAGAATTTGACCTGCTGAGGATATCGTTGAAAGGCAATAGAGATTTTGCGATTGATTTAAACTCCAATTGCGGCTTCTTTAGGACCACTCCACTGAAATGATATCCCAATTTTTATTCGATGATATATTATTAATAGAGAAGCTACTGAATAGTTGCGAAGGGGATAAAAAGCATCGAGTGATCTCCCAATGTCGAAACTTAAGATTCAAAATTGGGTCGAAGAGGGTGATAAAAAGCACCATGCGTTGCATTTCACGATGATGCACATGCCATGCAGAGACAATAAAGTATTATCAAACAAATATTTACAATAAAAATGCGTGGAACAACTTTTCATAACAGCATTAGTTCCATGAAAGCGAAAGCATTTGGAAATACTTCTTACGTTCGTGTCAAGAAAATTACAATATTAATGCAATGCAATATTGGGAACTGCAATCTTCGATTTTCTATCATTTTATGATTAAATAACTGCTTTCAACACAATGATTACATGTGCATGTGTTAAATTCATTCCACACTTTTGTGCCAAATACCATAAAAGGTTCAAATCATTTGCCTCAAATAAATTTTGAGCCGTAATAATTGGACTACACAAATGACATAAGGTCATTGAGTTCCTTGAAAATAAATTCCGCGATCACTTCCTTTCTGCCAGGAAAATATAAATACAAATTCATGGAATCCAATTCAATGAATTTATTTTTATGATATTTCTTTGGCCCTGCGTAGAGTAAACCATTTAAATTTCAATTAGTAACAGCGTAACGGTGCGTGGTTTAGCATGAAAACAATATAAGAGTAATATTGTTGTTATTAATAACCATACCCGTTGTAATGCTATATTTTTTCAGTTAATATTATCAGTGAAAGCCATTTCTAACGCCTTTAAAATATAAAAATGCATTGATCGCCAAACCACAGTTCAGTAAAGGTTTAATAGTAGTTTGTTCATATATTGAATTTAAAACACATTATGATATCTGCCACTTTCTATGGAATCAACTTAGCCTCACAATCCTTGAAAATAAAGCGTATAAATATTATTATGGACATGTTTCATGGTTATGAATAAATTATTACCACCTATCTCTCAGCATGCACGCATTTCGCACCTTTTGTAAGTAGATTCGACCCCCAGCCAAAAGTGTAAGGTACATTCGATTGAAAATGATATTTCAGTTGAGAGTTTATTGATCAGGAATGGAAGTCATATTTTTCTCATAAAGAATAAATGATAATTTAAAATTCCAAATACCCGAATTTCACTCACGAAAAATTGTTCACGTGATAATTTCGGTCCATGCACTCAAATGCTCCGGTAATCTCATGCAATCACACCGCCTGAATGCGGATGCCTCATTACCCTGGTAGAGTCGTCTACATAATTCATTATTAATCAAAGCCAGAAAGTAGATCAAGTTGACCGTTCAACTTTCTAAAATTAGTATTTAATACTTAATTCCAACTACACGGAATTCAATTTTCCCCCTGCCATCGCCGCCGTCTTAGACTCGTTTCTGCCCCTTAAACTCTTTTTAAAGAGTTCTTGCCGTGTATTCTCGCCGAAAGGAAATGAATTTTTATTTTTCGCGGAGTAAACATTTATGGTGCATATTAAACAGGGCCGTACATTTCTCGAAATATTGAAGTCCTCGAGACCGTATTTTTCGACGAGCAAGTATCCCTTTTCAGGCCGAACTTCGGTCCGAAACACTCCACGGGCACGCCATGTTCCCTCTTAGCACACCGCACGGACGAAGTTTCGGGCTGAATGGACACCGAGACATATAAAGAGAGTCCATTCCAAAACTTAAATTCTTTAACTTCTGCGGGAAGAAAACTGCATGGAAGGGGCGAGGGAGAGAGAGAGAGAGAGAGATAGACGGAGAGAGAAAAAAAGGACAACACCCAGGGGAGGAAGTCGCTCCTTAATTAGGACGGAGAACTTTTGGGTTTGATGTTAAAAATAAAGGTAAAGGGTAGCGTAGAGTAGCGAGCGTGGGAGAGAGAGAGAGAGATGGGTAAGGAGGGAAGATGTAGGGGCAGGAAGGGAAAGATGGTGAGCGAGTTAAGAGGGAGAGAGAGAGAGAGAGAGAGAGAAGGTGAGGAGACGGAAGAAGAGAGGTGTGGCTGAGAAAAACGGTCGTAGTGGAAGGAAAAGCAGAGGACCGCGAGTCCTCCCGAGTTCACTCGACGGGCAAAAACTGGACAGGGAACCCTAATGCGTGCGGAAAGATTATTTGACGGCATGGGAGAATTAACGGCGGGAATGGGAAGATGTTACGGAAAAGAGAAGGCGATGGAAGAGGGGACGTGGTTCGGGAGCAAGATGCAGTGGGGGGGTAGGGGGTGAGGGTTTGGGCGACCCAGGGGCATGGGAGCGGTGTGTGACCTCACCGAACTTCATTGGAGCATTTAATTGTAGAGGACTCACTCCGACACCTCCTCGTTCTAAACACTTGGTAAAGGGGGGCTATTCTCCCTCCTGCTCCCCTATACATAGTGTTAGTTCGTATACAACAACCATGCCCCTTCCCCCTAATGTGCCTCGTCTTCGCCAAATTGCGTGGTTGCTTTGTGAACTAGCATTCCCAGCAAATTTCATGTGGCCGACTCGCTGGGTAGGTGTTCCCGAGTTCTCCCATTGAGTTGGGTATAAGAAAAGGGTAGGGAAGGAAAGGACCTTACGAAACGGAGCCCCTTCTTGGAAAATTTATTGCCACAAAAGAGCCAAATATGGTTTTAGTGGATTTCCCTTCTAATCAAAGAAATTTCTATGATTTGATGAGTAATTTTCTTCGGGTATCATCTTTATTATGACGAGCTGGTTTTTTTTATGAAAGTAGATATTTTCACATGAAAAAGTTGCTTAGGGGTAAGCTTCAGACATAGTATCAATAAGGTTAAATGGCTTGTTTTAAACTACAAAAAATACGCATGGCGTAATAACTGAGTTTTTCTCAGATTTCTACCCGTTGGACGCTTGATAGCTCAAGAGATAATCATTAATAGAGGAAAAAACTATTAGAAACTGGGTATATAACGTTACCAATTGTGCATTTATTCAAAGCAATCCTCAAATAACGAGAGAAAAATTAGTTAAATTCTGCCTTTATATAGATGCTCATTTTAATAGACTAGAGCAGTGGTTCCCAAAGTGGGCGCTACCACCCCCTGTGGGGCGGTACTCTAGTCTATGGGGAGCGAAAAGAGGCAAGGGGGCGGCAGGGGGGCGCCGGAGGGTCCTGACAATGTG
>LYUA01000641.1:544315-556493 GCA_002093875.1 Calopteryx splendens
ATATATAGATATAATATGTATGTATATATGTATATGTAATATATATATATATATATATATAATGTATTTGACTCACTTTCATACTTTGCATCACTTTTATACAAGTTCTCAAAATATTCACTTCAAGCGTTTCCAACTCCTTTTTCATCCAAGACAGTATCACCAGTCTCATTTGCATTCATCCCTTTGCTCTCTCTTTGTTTAGCCCTTTTAATCCACTTCCAAAGGAGCTTATTATATCCTTCAAAATCATTGTTTTCCTGCGGCCAAAAACCATTATAAATAATGATTCACCAGTTCCAACCCATTCATTTTAAAGCAGATACACTGCCGGCAATGGAAATGTATGAAAGAGTAGCAATCAAAGCGTGCATGATTTTTTTCAAATTTTAAAACTTTTTGTTAGAGCTTCTTTGTTTTTTTGAAGAAGAAAATTGCGCACTATGGTGAATAAATTTTGTTAAAAAGGTATTTTTTTTTCTTTATGAAAATTGAAAGTCACAACAAGGGTATCATGCTTGCGGATTCAAGAAAGTAGCATAGTGATTCGAGAGTGAGAGGTAAGAAACAACGAGGCTAGCTTAGAAGAAAACGGTGTGGAGTATAACCAGCAAATGGATTTCGAGGTAACTCACGGCGATTATCATGCTGATACTAAAATTCTGCTCCCATGTCATGATTCTGCATTAAACGTAATGATAAGATACAGTCAATCATCATCAAACCTAACCAATTTTTCACTAAAATTGTACATTGTATTTATCATATTTCTGAAATGTTAGCCTACCAAGGGGCATTTTGTTTATTTTTCCTATGCTGCTGCAGTGTTAGTGGTATCTCCAGCATTTTGTTACCTAATTAAGACGAAAAGAAAAAAGATCGTGAAGGCCTCCTACTTTATGACTCCTTTTAAAAATAATATATGAATTTTGAATTATTTAGGTATGAGCGAACCAACTTCAATTTTGCAGGTTAAAAATAATTTAAATGAATACTGCTCGTTTTGGAATTCCCTAACAATAAAATTTATTACAGAATACTATAATGAGCAGAACGCAATTTGTTTTCGGACAAATCAGAAGTTCGTTTAACCACATTTTGCGCCAGGTGATTCAATTCAAGCTTTTCTGGAATGCAATATTTATAATAAAGCAGTAATTTATAATGGTAGGAAGACCCCTCGTGCACCGGTCACCATTCCGTGTTTTTTTCCATTAAGCGCCAAACAGGGCATTGCATTATACATTAGCTAACAAATTGAATCCTCATTCCCAGCCTTGACTCGGAGCTTCATAGCACAGAAATTAATATAATGTTAGCAAAAAGCTATATTTGAGGAGAATGGAAAGAGAATGAGCGTAGATTGGATGCAGACATTTTTTATGCGTGTGATAGAAACGTTAAATGGATTGAGGGGGTGGGAAATTGATTGGTAGTAGATAGGATGGATGGAATGGGGAAGGGGGAAACGAATAGGTGAAATTCGAAAAAGAAAGAAAACGAGATGAAGGAAATATTGAGAAGTACCTTGGAAGATATTATGGAAGGGGGGATATTTCGGGAGTGTGAAAGAGCGAGAAAGACAACTGGTACTGTGGGCGACGAGAAGGAGTTTTGAAATTTAGAGGAGTTGTACAAATCAGGAATATTCGAAAAAACCAGTATTTTCCAGAATTGTATTAGAATCCCTTTGTAGTAGTTTTTGCGGGACCTTCTGAAACATAATATCTGCATGATAAACAACTTATGATAAAAATTACTCAAGAATGCGCATACCAGGATGTAAGCAGCCATTAAATCTGCGTTACTTATTTCTAAGCCACAGATATTTTTTGTATTTAATTAAATTACAGCAAAGGTATGAATCGCTCCGAGAATATTAAGACGATCGTCCAATTATCTGAAAAGAACGACGTTTTTTTTCCTAGATACACAAAATTCAGTAATAAATTTTAAGATGCCAAGAGTAAAGCGGACGGAAAAGGACTTCAGTCAAAAAGACTTCTTACAAAGATCATCATAATAAGTTAGATCCCCAGGACATAGGAAATGCTGCAAAGGAGCCGTTAGCGTTGTACCAAATCATAGCACATTTAGACCTTTCACCTGCAGCAGATGGACTGCACAAAGCGATTATTCTATCCCAAATCTGCAGGATTTAACAGATGACAAATTTTCCGTGACGGAGTCCGCAGCATTCTAACAGCTGTGAATATCTAGAGAGACCACAGGCAAGGTGATTTCACCACAATGAATAGACAATTCTAACGCTGGACGTTCCAAGTTTTAAAGCGCGATAAAACCTATTGAAAACACAACTCAAAGAACTGAATTCTGCTTATTTTCAGACCTGTAAGTATAGAAACATTTTTTTTCCAAGTTTAAATGCTAAATTATCGTTTATAGAGACTTCAGAATTAGACTTATGCGGTTAAAAGCTTAAAAGCTCTAATTTTGTCAACCGTTTTTACATTACCCACTTTGCTAAAAATTCGTTATAACGCGAATTTTGATTTTTTTTCCTCCTCTTTCAATTGGTCAGTCACCATGGTGATTCATTATCCTTTCCTGCGTATTTCATGACAAGCTAATTTTTATATCGATTAGAATAGGACGATACGACACGATCGTACTTTTAATAACTTTCATGCATTTAATAATGTAGAAAATGAATACATGCAATGATTCTAAAACGCACTGTACCTATCGATTCCATGACTCCAAATTACATTACATATCTGAATTAATATATTAAACGACGATCATCAACTCAACCACATTTTTTCCCACTCGAATGTTTTCTTCATTCAATTGTTTACTTCCTCATTTTAATTAATCTTTATGATAAAATGTATTTTCGTACATTAAATACTTAAATTAGTCCCGGCAACCTTTCGTATTACGTTTCAATCTCGGATGATCCTTCGATTTCACCTAAAGCTACATGTTAGATCATTAAACGGCGTATGACAGGAGGTGAATTCACTATTTGAATAGAATTTTGTTCATTAAAGGGAGTATAGCGCTAAATTAAATGATTTTGATAACACTCTAAAGGCTTTATTAATGTATATTAATCCACTTTATCATATTTATTTTCATTCATATCTGTTACATTTTTTTGCTTCATGTTTGTATTTTTTTATAAGCTTGACAATGTCATGGAGGCAGAAAATATTTCATTAATAAACACCTATTCAATGGGGCACCTATTTCCGCTTTTATAAGAAAAATAAACAGTATCTCTTTCGACCGCATAGTATTTGGCCTTCGGTATCAATTATGGAGAAGAATAATAGATGTACAGCAAAGGTGCGCAATAAATTAAGTTAATGGTTTTTTCGTTTATATTCCATGCGCAAAAGGTAATTTCAATATTGGCGTTTGCCGTTTCCATTATATAACTAAGGATTATTTCAGTCGAACTGATTGCTGGAATTCAGTTTTTAAAGCGGGAAAATGTTATTTTTGTCACAGAAAAATGCCATGCCAAAGTACTCTGTACCAAAGTATTGGTTGCCGGGATCGCGAACGTAATCGCTCTCTGAAGAGGGGAATAAAAGACTGATAGCGGGATAATCGACAACAAGATCAACTCCATCGAGATGACGCTCGTTTCCAAGAATAAGCTTTAAGTTCTGAATCTTCCCAAATACATAAGATTCGATTATTACCATGTTTTCCACCGTCGTTTCTTTAATTTACATATTCAAAGAGAAGGTTCCTGCAAAGCCTGCCATAGATACAACATCAATAATGAATTAAATATTTTTTCTGCTGAGTATAATATTGATCCTAGCTCTCAATCGGTAATATTGAAGTGTTTGACATTCCTTGAAGAATAACACAATTTCATCTACTAATTCTGTTTACCGTATTAAAGACGAGCAGTTTGGACACATGGGACAAGTTATTAATGTTCACCACGATATTGCGGAAATAGTCGAATACCTCCTGCGTTCAATAGAATCCAATTTGGAAAACATCTTTGCTAGCAGTAATGAAGGTTAGGGTTACACTCAGTTCATAATCAATCGTTAGAATGTTAAATCACCTCTATAATATCTTCAAAAAATAATTCTTGGTTTAAAACATATGGGTTAAATAAATGTAACCAACAAAGTTTACGAGGAAACAAAAGTATTTCCGATTACTATAATATTGAGATAAGAAATTCAAATTCTACCATTCATTTTTGGATTTTGAAAATAATTATAACTATCGTCCATGGAGAAATAAAATTTACGAATCTGAATCTGGAGCTTCAATCGCAGCCTTAATATATAATTGGGAGGTCTTGCATGATATGAGAGGTATCGAAAAAGGATATGATGGATCCAACCATAACTCCGGACCTCGAAAACGCCCATTAACGAATTTTCTTGTGACGGATATATTCCTCGCGCCTTCCCAACGCTTTTTCCTTCGGGAAAAGATAAGATGCGAGTATCCGCAAAATTATCCCGAGCAAGTATTTTGTCTTTAATTATGAATTAAGGCGGAATGATTGCTAGACATCCGAGATTCAGATTTTTGTCTTCAGCACACTGATATGTTGGACAGCCTCGCGGAATGGAAACATTTATGTCAAGGAAAACTGTAGTTTTCGTGACGTCGATACAATCGAGGTCCTCAAGGAATTACTATAGAATGGACCAAGATTGTATAAACCGATTTTATAATTCAATTTAAATCTGAGTTCATCAAACTCTTATTAGTATATGAGATTCCCAGAATTAATGGACATGGCTGAAGATATGGGTACTCCTACTGTGCTCCAAACTCGGAACGCGGCTGACTCGGATATATTAGCAAGAGTTTTATCGCATTTTGGATCCTGTATATGACTACTCGAACCTCAATTAGATTTCTGAATTCATTCGCAAATCCAAATTATTAAGCAATAATGCCCATTTTTCCATAAAAGACAAATTTCCCCAACAATTTTCCAAGAAATATTTCAGATCCAAAAATGATTGGTATCGTACTGCGTACCAAAACAGAGACAACCTCCATGTGCATGGCCTTTTCTGGTTTGAAAATGTGCCTGGTTTANACTTCAAATTATGTGGAAAATATTTTAGAAATTATTGAATGTTTTCATGAATATGAATTGAATACTGTTTCTATGTATCTACAAACATTGCCTATTTCCTACATTCCCAAATCAATTTAATAGCAAAATCTGAATTTGGTGGCGACTCGCAAAGACCATACTGTCAATATTTGAGTCTAGGACAATTGAAAATGTGTATATTTCACATCAGGATAGCTCAAAAATCGGTAGCACAGCCTCCGCAAGCCAACACAAAGATCAACTTTTGCAAGTTATTATTATAGGTAATCTACGAATGAGAGGTAGGTATTGGGCGATGGTGCCAGAAAATGATTTCTCATGATCGTAGACTCCTTAAGTAATTCCGTACGACACATGCAGCTTTTTCCCAACACCATTTCCTTCTTCAGCTCCTCATACTTCCCAACTCAAAAATGCTATTCTTTTCCTCCTCCTTCCTCGTTTAAACGATATTCTTCCTCTTTTTACTACAGCTTAGATTACAGGAATCTCACTATTAGTCAATATCGCTTCCATTCACTTCATATCTTTGCGGAAGAAGTGAGATTCCTTTCTCCCCTAGTCATATTCAATATCTCTTCTACTTTCTCTTCTACTTCTCTGCTTGTTTTCTCCTTTAAAAAGCTTTCTATCCATGTTCATCCTTTTTCCTGAAACACCATAGCTAAGACATTACTGTAACACTATGCCCAAAACCAGAGCCGTCACTATTTTTTTCTTTAGGTGTTAACCTCTACTTGTTTCGTCCAGTTATCAGTTAATTCCTTACATTAATTGCTTATGTGCTCAGTACAATTCTCTTAAATTTCATCTCACGTACGAAAAATCATTTTTTGGGTCTATCTACCTACTGAATTCGCGAATAAAATTGAAATTTCATACCAGAGTGAACGATCCCACTCCATTACTTTCCAATTACCTATAATTAACCTAAAATTCATATTGATCCTGTAATTTCAATGAAAATTATAGCAATTCCTTGGTTGACCGGCTGAAATATGAAAAAGGTTGTTATTTAGCAAAAGGTTACATTAAACAAAATAGCAACTTAGATCAACATCCTTCCAACTTAAATTCATACCTCCAGCCCCTATCATGCCTCTTATCATTTCTTCGACGCATACGAACGGGTAATAACGGACAACCCTTTCTTACTCCTTACCTATCACTGCCCATCCCGATTCGCCATCTCCTACTTGTCTAATTCACGCGCAGGTTTCGGATAAGCCGCCTGTTTCTCAGACTACTGCTATCTTCTATGATAATTTCATTCATGTTGTCCGCTCTACTATACCCGATGCTTCACCTAAATCTAAAAACAAAACTTCCAGGTTATATGGGCAACCATTTCTTTAACTTTATTAACTGATTTTTTGGTATTTCTACTCTTTTATTTCATCCAAAGCTCAACGTTCTGCTTGAACATCCTCCTTTTCCTTTTAATCCTCTTGAATTTTAAGTTAGAGATAACAGCTATAATATTATAATCAAAATAAGCATCTATCCCTGGGATACCGGAAGGAATGATGACGATATTCCTTAAACTGCGTCTAGCCATAATATAACGATCTAGGTAAATGAAATTTTCCTTTTCTCCTGGCAGTTGCCATATGTATCATGAAAGTTTCAGTTGCCAGTGAAAGTACTTGAACCAGGTGTTGTTGTTATCAAAATCCTCTCCTACAAAAATGTCTCCTACAAAACCATTTTTTTTACCGTGGTCATGCGTCTTATCTGGGCCATACTCCTTATCTCACCCCCATCTTTCCCTTCGTTAACCACTGCATTCCTAACCCCATTACTCCCGGATATTTTCTCTTATTGGTACACTTTAGTTTGATAGATTCTCACCTATTAAACTAACATTCGGGTTTATTACTGCGGTTAACAACATTCTACAACTCACCTGCGCTCTATCCACAGCCCTACCCCCTATTTATTTCTTCAGGAATACCATGGGCCAAAGATAATAAATCTTTCCTTACTATATGTTACTGCAAATACTCCATCCTCTCCACTTAAATTACCTTGTAATTATCGTTACAGGAGCCACCACTGTCTTTCCTTAAAATTACATAAGTGATATTTTAATTCTGTCTACCCAAAAGGTTATGCCAGAGTCCATACACTTCATACATTGCATATGAAGAGAGAGCCAGAAGAAGCAAGTAATAGAGGTGAGAGGGTTAATAGATATATTGAAGAAAGCTGCGAAAACACTTATGTGAGGAGTTTTTTTATAAATTAGACAAACGATTAAAAAACAGTATCGGAAATTATTAAATAATAGCTACCAGTAATCTCACTAATTATTGTTCCTCGTTGCGTTATCCATACACTTCAGCTGGACACTCATGGTGCTCAGATTAGTCCCGGAGAAAATATTTTTTAACGCGTTAATATACATTAGCCAAGACCAATAAAAAAGGAACTCATTAAGTCCAACTTGCTAAATCTGCGTCAAGTAATACATTGGAAATGGGCCAAATTAAGTCATCCGAAAAGGCTCACTGCGCAAGGTATTAGTGTTTTTTCACGTAAAGAAAATTCTGTCCCGTTCTCCTTTGTCGTATTTCACTACTATAATTTTCCACTGAAAACTGTCAAAGACCTTTTCCAATAAGGTTATACGAATCACATACACAATGGCTGGTTGAGCTTGTTGGCATCTTTTTTTGTATCTTTTTTTGCCAGTAATCTCAGGGGGCGTATGGAATCTCTCATTCATCTGCTCTTCTTGAATCCTGAATTAGTTTTCCGAAAGTTGTCTCCCATTTTTCCTCCAGTCCTTTGGCTGGTATCTGTGAGAGTATTTTGGACGCACCGGCTTCTCCATCCATCTTACTCTCGTCTTTCCCTAAAGCCGTTTCCCAAAGACTTCGGGCCTTAATACAGCGGCTCATTGAAATCTCTCTCTTTCCTAAATTGCCATCTTCTGACAGAATATTCTCACACACGTCCCCGATGTAATTGCATCTCCTTCATCTTTCTCCGAAGTCACTCATCGCCAGCTTTGATTCCGTATTGGTGTTTTCTTATGCATTTTCTGCTGAGCAGCAACTATCAATCCAATCTTTCTCGGCTTCCTTGACAATCGTACCAATGACCTTCCTTGACATTTACACTTCCATTACTGAGTAGCGAAACTCCTTGTAAACGGCTTCATCGCCAACGTTTCTTTTTTATTTGAATGTTCTTTTTTCTTCCAAGTTCACTGTCCTTCATCGTTATCTATAGCCACCTGATATCAGAAGGCAATTGCACAAAGAGCAGAATTTTGCGTCTTATCTTCCTTGGCTGCTGGTCTCCTTTTCTCTCTCCTGCATTCCATCAATGGTCGACGCGAATCTTTCTCTGATATTTTTTTTCCTCCAGCGTTTTCGCAACTCATTTTAATTGGCGCCTGCATTTATGCCTCGATATCTTCCTCGTTTGACTTTACGATGCTCTCAGAAGAGTGTTTTGCTCTTTACTTATTTCGCTCCCCCGCTAGAATCGTAGGAAACTATGGGCGGAATCAAGAGAGGGAAAAGGAAATGATTCCCCCACCTCCAGAGTGAAAGGTATAATTTTTGTGGATTTTTTTCTGTATATATTTATACTCTGCCCCTATAGCCTTATTTTGTTCACTTTTTACTCTCGAGTCCTATATTTCCATCTAATGATTAAAGTATATATTTTAAATTTATCTTAAACATTTTCACTCCCATATCAACTTTCTTTACAAGGAGTGGTGCAGTAATTAGGGCAAATACCTCCAAGAGGGGTTTTTTTATCCTAAATTTTATAAATCCAAAATCTGCAAATTAAGAAATCGAGAAAGGTCGCAGGAAGATGAAAGCATCAAACGCGATCTTTTCTTTGCATACTACAGATGAAAGATGAGTTTTCCTGTGAGTAGATTATTCTGTAATTGATTGGAGAGTTCTGGGTTCAAATCCGACCGATTGTGCCCGTACTCACCTAGCCAAACCAAAGTTGTGTGACTACTTCAGTACCTAAACTTTCTGGGAAACGGCAGGGGGATGGAAACTGGCCGCCTGCCCTGAATGAGATAATTTCACCCTGGGGAATAATAGTACCAGGTGAGTTCCACCCTCACCTATCAAACCAATCTTCGGATTGAAGATTTCGGTTTGATTGAGAGGCTCCAAGGGATGCACAGTTGAATACCCCAGCTGCTGGAAGGTGCATTGAGTGTACCCGAATTGTCCTCTGTGACATGGTTCTTGCGAAGGCCTAATTAATTATGAAAACAAACATCAGCTCGCCAACAATTGTGCAATTAATTTTAGAGTTTATGCAACATTAATGACCAATATTCTGTTAATCATGAGTGTTCGTTGATCTCATTTTATTCATTTCTTTGCAGAATATTGCGGTAAGTTAAATTGATGTACACATCCCACTCATGCCCTCTCGCAGCACTGTGAGTGATTTTGTAGTGGTGGTAACGTTATGATATCATATCGACAATCACACCCAATTACGTGGTAATGCCAGATGCAACATCAATACCTTGAGAGGGGTTCAAACATGCATCATTTAGGTTAATGGGCGTGGGGTACGCCACCAAGTAGGTTCAGCTTTGTTAAATTGGTTCGTCTAGGTTTGAGTAGCCACATCACAGTTTGTTAAGAGAATAGAGGGAGTGCTATAAGGTTCATGAAATAAACTAGAACGACCACTCATACTGTAACAATGATAGCATGGCCCAGGAGGTTACTTCTAGCGCCTCGGCTATCATTAAGAAATCCCAAAAATATTGGCAGATTAAAACAGCCAGATACATTAAGAAATATACTTTCTCACTGATTTATTTAAATAGGTATTTGTTCTTCCCCCAGCTATAAGCGCATTCGCAACAAAACTAAATTTACACGCCAAAAGTAATTTTAAAGGAACGACAAAGTGCCGTTTGCTATTCCAGTCATTAAAAATTTATGAAACAAATTAATGATTTTATGATTCCCTATAATCACACAGCTAAGAGCCGGTGTCTTACACCCCCTTTTATACGCCCACCTGAATATTTCACGTGGGAGTGTGAAAGGCGGTTGACAGGGTAAAACGAAGTCCAGCTCTGAAATTATTATTTCGTACGATATCTCGAAAGGTTTACTGTCATTTCATTTCTATCCTTCATTTGCGCCTATTCCTCTCCCCCTTCTTCCCTCCCATGCGTTTTTTCTTACTTATCGATCTTCCATAGCCTCCCTTGTCGTTTTCATTATTTCTTCCCACTCGTTTCTTCAACGCTCCCTCACCACCCGTCCCAACTCCTCGGAGAGCCTTCGAAATCCCTTCACTCCACCAATAACCCCCTAGCCGAAGCCCTTCAATCTCGCAATCTGCAGCACTCCTCGTGTCCGCTGGAGCTAGATATCACGCGCCACTACGCATCACTTCGATTTTATGTAAGGACGCGTAACGTGCGCACTGCACTTCGAACGTAAGCCGCCAAGGTTAACGGTGAACTGAGCACACGTCACGCTCGCGCCGATTAGTCCATCGCCTCAGTTCCTCCGCCTACCTATCCTAACCTAGTACGCTCCGTTTCCTTTCAGCCACCCTACCCCCTTTGCCCACGTCCACATATCAATCTCCATCATAAAATGCCATTCTTTTTCCCCTTCCCGCATATGTAAAGCACGTCGAGGATCGCACTGAGGTAACGACTGCCCACGCCGATAGCCCCGGATTGTATTTCCTGAGATAAGGATATTTTTTTCTACGACACCCCAGTCCACCACTCAAACGAATTCTATAAAGACGTAGACGTGTGTCGTCCAGTAACGGCTTCAGGCATTTAACTCAAATGATGACCATATCTTCGCTAGTTAAAAAACCCACAGGATATTTCCTATTTGCAGTAAAGTAAATTTATATTATATATATATATGTAATATAAATATATATTATATATATATTATATATATTATATATATATTTATAATATAAATATATATATATTATATACATATATAAATTAACTTTACTGCGAATAGGAAATATCCTGTGGATTTTTGAACTTGCGAAGATTTGAAGAGATGGAAGGAATATATATATATATTCCTTCCATCTCTCGAAATGAGCGGGTCAAGTTAAAAGATCAATCATCCCATAACGCATCAGTGAAATGTTTCGATTAGCCCTCCATAGGAAGGAGTTGGCCGAGAGCAGTTCAGCGTTTTTTCAAACAGGACAATAAACCGTGAGGGGCTTGGAGACCTTATTCACACACATATATGCATGTAGATAAGGCCACCACGTGCCTCACGTGCGCTGTCACAAGCATGAAGAGTATTTTGACAAAACTCTTCACACGGTTTCCTTCTGAGGTAGGCACATTATAAAAAAAACCTGACTTTAAGTTATTTCAGAAACCTTGTTCCCTTTTAATAATAATTTTCTCCAGACTGCCTCTGACTGACAGACTGATCTCTTTACAGGCTTCTTTCGCCTCCATCACATCTATACAACTTTTTGTTCGTACCCTTTTGTTCCTGAGACTTCTAGTATTCCTTGTCTTAAGTGTCTCTTCGATCACATTCAACCGTGACTTTCTCGGTCTACCCCTCCCTCGCAAACTATTTACTCTTATATTATCTGCTTGGTGAATACCACTCTCATCCATTCCCTCAACACGACCAAACCAGGGGATAACACTTCACTCTTATTTATTTGTTGCCGGCTAATCCTATACATATTCTTTCATGGCCTGCTGACTCTTCGCCCATTCTCTCCTATTTTTAAACAAACACTCGTCGAGTTTTTCCCAATGTCTCCCATGTATTCGACATTTCTTCTTATCCTGGCATACTCAATTTTCGTGCCATAATTTAGATACGAAAGGATTTATACGCCTGTACTACATTGCCATTTATTATGCCTGGCGTTTCCCGCCTGCAAAATCTTTTTACGTACCTCACGTACTATCAGTACCCTTTCTGACATCATCTACACGCCCATTTATCTCTTTTAACACCCCATCAAAAAATTAAAAGTCATGGTTTCATTACCCGTGATTGCCTTGTCTTACCCGTGACAACATGCCTTATTACCAATCAATGGCTTAAAGTTTCATTCACCATTTCATTT
>LYUA01000641.1:640484-653150 GCA_002093875.1 Calopteryx splendens
TCAAATCAGTCAGATTTGTGGACGATCAAGCTTTAGTTAGCCAATCAGCCAAGGAGTTGCAGTCATTGCTGATCTTGCTATAGAGCCAGTGTGGTAATTTTGGGATGAAAATAAATGTGAAGAAAAATATGGCAATGAGAATTTTTGGCTTGAGGCAAAGGAAGCCAAAGATAAATATTAAAGTGGGAGGGAGTAAACTGGAGCAGGAAAAATACTTAAGCTATTTATGCAGTGTTTTGGTTGAAGATGGGCAATGCGGTAGGGATAGAAGAAGAATCGCAAGGAAGCTTTGATGATGAGAAGAGGATTGATGACCAGGACTTTAGGCAAGGATGTGAAGAAGAGACTGGTGAAGACACTAATATGAAGTGTAGTGTTATATGGCTTGGAAACTTGGTTGTTTAGGCAAGATGAAAACTCTACGTTAGAGACTTTTGAGATGTGTTTGTGGGGAAGGATAGAAAAGGTGAAATGGATGGAAAGGAAAACAAGCAAAGTTTGGGGAATGTTAGGGAAGGAGAAAAGGCTATAGGGAGAAATCCAAAGAAAGCAGGAAAAGTGGTTGCAGGGCATACTGAGTGGCAATGAATTGTTGAAGAATGTGACAGAGGGTAGAGTGTTGGGTAAGCAATGTTAAGGGAGGGAGTGATTAGGCATATAGGGTGGAAGAAGGATGTGGAAATGAAGAAAGGATTAATGTAGAGTGTGTCTATCAGAAACCTACCTTAACTGGTAGATTACCATTAATAAACTTGCAACCTGCAGCACACACTATTAGTTTCTATATATAAAAGTCTGATACCACGTACATGGAATGCTGTAACAGAGCTTGAATATTTTACTATTAAGTATGGGAGAGTACATAAGATGTTTGGCTCGACTGATGAACAATAGGAAAAGGAGTTGGTTTACCAAAGGATGGAGCAAGGTTCCATTTGGTACATACTTCTACTTGACACCATTCATCATTAGCATGGGAGTTACGAGAAAGTTGACAAAGATTTGCCAATACATGGCAGCGAATATTCACATACCTCTCCTAAACCTCAACCACCCTGAAAAATGGGACTCATCTCAATAAACCTAACTGATAGGACATCAATAAATATTATATATAAAATATTCCATTATATTGAATGCTCATAATAATTATAGGTAAATGGGACTGGCTAAAGGAAAGTAAAATGAACCTAAAATATTCTAAAAATCTATGAAAGGGTTTATATGTGGTGTTGATAGATAATGAACTTCATGTACATAACTGCTCTTTGGTGGAAAAACAAAAATTTTTTGTTTATAGAAATATTCCTGAAAACTAGCCAGGTCACTTGAGTCAGTGGCTATGACTCACAAAGATGATTATTTTTTTCATTAAGTAAAATAAATCCTTTCATATAAACATATCTTAACTGCTGTTGACATCAAACGAGAGGTAATTCCCATGCTTTTTTTTATTTTTCCAAAGCATTTGCCACAGTAAATCATTACCTACTACTGAAGAAACTCAGTAATCATGGCCGCAAATGTGTCTCCCCACCAAAATTAATTACTCAAGGTGTTTCACAGGGCTCTGTTCTTGGACTCCTACTTTTTCTTATGTACATTAATGACCTTCCCAAATCTACCCCCAATATTGCTGGTGTCAATCCTATCTTATATACTTATGATTCAAACTTTATTCTTATTTCCCCTAGCTTTCAAGCACTTTCTAGTAAGTAATTTCTGGTAAGATGTAATCAATACTTAAGCTATTAGTGTGACAACAATTTTTTCAACCACAATGTTGAGAAATCTCACCTAAGTTGCTAAAAATATAAATTAATCCTGATAGGTTGTTTCAATCAATCTTAATGGTAAAAATATCCTTCATGTATGTTATGTTAAATTTCTTGGTAGGCTTACATTTGGGTGGTCCTTATTTTTCAACTTTCTAAAAGTTTAGCTCTCAGCCCCCCTATCTTGTTCCTATCAACAAAAAAAATGGTGTGCCAAATTTGAGCTCAATCTGACAACTGCAAGGCAATTGTGAATTATGTTATGCAATTTTTTATTATTAGTTTTGATTAACTTATGTACAACCTCTCCATTTTTATAATGTTAATTATAAATAATTATATCAATAATGATACATAATTAAAGATTTATTATTCAGAGCTGTTTGTGCTGCTGGTGAAAATTAACTTTCGGGACATGTTCTTCTTAGACTTGTACAATAGCATCAACTTATATAGTTAGTTCATCACACAAGTTAAGAAAAAATTTTTATCTCTCCTGTTGGTTACATTTCCTATCAAATCATCAGAAACAATTTACCTTTGATCCAGCAAGTTTTAAGTGTTTATTTCTAAAATGTAAGAACTGTAAATCTTCCAATGAAGGAAAGTCCAGCATTGGTGGTTCAATAAGATTCAATTTTCATTTTCTGGCAAAAAGCAAGAATACCCACTAGAAAGAACTGACCACTGAATTGATAACTTACTCAAATTCAATGATGAATGGAAAGGTTTACAGAAAAATTTGAGTAGAACTGCAGGCAAAGAAAAAGCATTGATGGTGTTGATGACATTGAAAATTCCTGTCATTGTTCAGCAAATATCAGTACGAGCACCAACCGCAGCAGCAGGAAAAGTTCCAGCAACTTGAGCTACATTGCAGTTTTTTACTCCCCATCTCTCTGAAGTTTTTGATAAGTGCAAAGTCATTGATGGAAATGGGGTTTACATATTATTGGCTGCTGCAGAAGCTTTTGGACATGATACTGAAAACCTGTAACAAATCACACTTTTTTACAAAACCTTAGACAAAAATTTAAATTCAGCACAAAATTAACTTAAACGACTGCCAATTATTACTGATGCACTGGGATGGAAAGCTGCTCCCAGCATTCAAATGTGTTGATAGTCTGGCAGTAACATAGTAACCTTTAAAGGCAAGGAGTAATTGTTGGGAGTCCCTGAAATCCCTACATCTTCAGGAGAAGAGCATAAGCTATGGCTGTTTACCAAGCAGTAAAGAAGTGGGGGGTAAATTCAGGTACTTTGCTGTGATACGACATGAAGCAACAAAGGTCAAGTAAATGGTACCTAAACAAATCTAGTAAAATTGTTCAATTGTAACACGTTGTACCTCCCTTGCCATCATCACATTTTTGAGTTATTTTGAGGACCTGTTTCAGTAGCTCTTAGCAATGAATTGCCTGATGATATCCGCTCTACTATTCTTGGATTTCTTGAACACAACCTTTTTATGTGGAAACAACCACAAGATGATTACCAAGAATTGCTGGAATTAAAAATGATCTTTCTTTGTGGCATTATGAAGTACAGGAATAGTTTCATATACCAGGAGCTGTAAGTCATACTAGGTGGATGGCAAAGCCAATATATGCATTCAAAATATATGTTTCAAGATCAATTTCAGTTATGTTATAGGGATGTGAACTCTTTTTCTTGTTTGAGTGTATATTTGAGCCTGGTTTCTGTCATTGAAAGCAATTAAAGCACATTATCATGATTTACCATTCAAACATCAATGGATAAATTATCAGGATATTGATCCAGAAATCAGAAAGGCTGCTTCAAAAAAAATTTCGAACCATCTCCATTACTTGGTTCCCGAAACTGTGGCTCTATAGTGATGGTAATGTTCCAACAGTGGTCAAGGCAAATATGGCTAAAGTTATGCTGGAAGCAGACAAAGGTGAAGAAAAAAATCAACTGAAGAGGTATATTCTGCACCAAAATGATTTTTCTTCCTTTACGAACATCATCTAACTCCTGGTACAAAAAATTTCTTCGTGAGATTTTCAATCAGTATACTGATCGGTATACCTATTTCCTCAAAAATCACCTTTCACTATGGAAGGTTGAACCTGGTTACAAAAATGGAATTAAAAAACTTGAGAAGAAAGTTGTTTATGAATGACTTAGCAGAAAGATGTGTAAAACCCATTCAGGATTACAATAACATTCTAACAAAAGATGAAACTGAGAAACAATTTGTTTTACAGATCATTGCCGAAGTCTGTT
Organism: Calopteryx splendens; assembly: GCA_002093875.1. NCBI lineage: Eukaryota > Metazoa > Arthropoda > Insecta > Odonata > Calopterygidae > Calopteryx > Calopteryx splendens. Next base: position 644,513 of record LYUA01000641.1, read on the forward strand.
AAAAATTCCAACTACCATTACATCTTCTCATAGGAAAAAATATTGATCAATGTCTGCTCATTCACATTGTTTTGATTCTATATAAATTGTTGTAAATAAGAATGTTTCTATCATAAAAATTGTACGTTATGAAAAAGCCTAATAAATATTTATTAAATTTTTCATCCTATTTCAGGAATTAAAAAAAAAGTTTGGGTAATATAATTCAGAATGTTTTTAAGCAATGCTTGGGTACCCTGGATGTGTCCACATAAATTTCTCTAAGAAGAAAAAAGAAAATGGTCATGATAGGGAAGAGTATAGCGCTTTTTAATAGAATTAAAGTTAGTGTATACTATGTTCCAACTTCATGGGATTTTGAGGGCCACCTTGAAGTTGTCGAATTGAGCTAAAATTTTACACACCATTTTTTTGTTGATTGAAATAGGACTGGGAGCAGCAAAAATGTAACTTTAGAAAAAATGTAACTTTGGAAAATTACCTATAGCTAAGGGCCTATGGCAGGCCTAGGGTATACATGTTGATTCTAAATTTTCATGGTTAACTCATATTCTACAAATAAATCTGGCGAGTTTTTTTTTCAACAGAAATTTTTGTCATACTGTGACCATTGATGTTCTCCTTATCATTAATTAATGCCTATTCTATTCTCATGGCTTGGAAACTTGGTTGTTTGGTCAAGATGACAAGCATAGGTTGGATGCTTTTGAAATGTGGGTGGAAAGGGTAGAAAAAGTGAAATGGACGAAAAGAAAAGAGGAGGTTTTGTACTTGGTGGAGGAGGAGACTATTGGGAGAAATTGAAAGAAGGCAGGAGAAGTGGATGGATAAAACATATTATTAATATTACACATGTATGACTTTGCATATGCCTATGTATAAAATCAAAAATTAGTCATTTGTATGAATCCTGGTGCACAAAAATATTTTCATGCATTAAGTACATATAAGGTCAAAAATATAAAAGGATTATACAACTATTATCATGGAAAAATAAAGGTTAATAAACTATTACATTTACTATGAATTAGGTAATTTATTAATAAAAATTATGCAATAATTGAGTTGGAACTATTGCCAGAAAGTATATATACTACTTCCTCTTCAGGGATAATTATCTTACGATGAGGCACAATTCTATCAGGTCATTTATAACTACATTTACAGAAATGTAATTAGCAGTTGAAACAGGGAAAATTATGAAATTAATATTTCTTCTTTAACAAGGCATTAGCAATTTGGAAATTTGAACACATACATTTATACCAATTTAAGTGATTTTAAAAAAACTGATGTAGAGTTAATTGCTGTCATTTCTGGTCCAATTTTTGAGATACTATTATGTCCTCTATTTTGTTTTCCAAAAAGTCCAAGGAGTCAAAAATATTTTTTTCATTTTGGTATTGTTTTGACTAAACATTGACCTCAGCTGTAAGACCACTTTTAGCGATTCAGTCAGAGAGAGTTTGTCCATTGCTGGTTCTTCTGCATCAGTGATGCCTATTTCATCTTCATCTCCATTTACTTTCATGAACTTCTTCATTTCCACAACTTGCTATATTCTGAAAAATGTTTCTTCCCAGTTTTCTGGGATGTGTTTGTAACAATTCACGTCTTCTACAAACTGAATGTCAGCAATACTTGCCGCCTCACAAATGTTCTTTTGAGCTATTTTCTTGGGGTGTTAAAATTTGTAGTCCTTTACATCTCCCAAAACCACATAAATTTAAGTATTTCTGAATGGTGCCAGTTTCTACATCGTTCCATGACTCTTTTATCCAACTGGCTGCATCTAAAACTGTAATTTTTTGTAAGGTCAAAAGCACTTTCGCAATCGTCCATCCTCGCCAGAAGTGACTTCATAAGCCTCTTCCTGTACATCAGCTTGAATGTTTGGATGATACCATGGTCAAGGGGCTGAAGTACAGCTGTTGTGTTGGTTGGGAAAAATTGTAGTTCAACATTTGATAATCCCAAACACATAGTGTGACAAGGCGCATTATCCACAAACAGTAGGATTTTTCTATTTCCATTCTTTCATTGAGGGCCACCAGCCATTCCATGAATACATGTCCAGTCATCCAAGCTTTCCTATTAGCCTCCCATGTCACTCCCAACCGAGTTCTGTCGATATCTTTGAAGCACCTAGGGCTAATAGATTTCCCGATTTCTAAAGGTTTTTCCTTCTTGCCTAACGCACTGCAACACAGAGCCACGGTCAGCCGCTCTTTTGAAATTTCCCCCGAAGTGCATTTTTTTCCTTTCTCGATTAATGCTTTATCAGGCAGACATCTGAAAAAATATCCAGTTTCATCCATATTACAGATATCGGCTTCGTTATATCTTTCAATAACAGATGAAATTCCATTTTTCCATTCAGTAATTTCATCATATTCCACATCCTTACTCCCACAAACAATGTTGTACCTCTTCCTATAGCTCCCTAACCATCCATTATAATACTAGCTAGCTAGCTAGCATAGTATACTAGAACTGAAATTTTCAATTTGTAACACATCAGCAACCTTTTTGGCCTTTTCTTGAATAATTGGACCACTAATCGGATAACTTTTTGCACTAGCCTTTTGGAACCACTCGAGCACCAATTATTAACGTCTTCGTACATTTCCTTCCTGCCCCTCCAACCCCTCTTCAAAGATATTTCTTTTTCATTTTCCCAATCCCGGAGAACTTCGCCCTACCGCTTCAAAATTTGTGTTTTCCCACACTTATATTTTTCGGCGAATTTTCTCTGTGACCAACCACGTTCACTATCTTATATCACGCTTACTTTTTTCTCAAGGCTTAAAAATTCAGCTTTTCTCTTTGACATGATAAAAAAAGGGAGAGACATTCGAAAAAGGGACGTAAAATAGTGAGGATTCACCAAAGCTAGTGTGCATGTGGATCTTGTGAATGCTCCAAAATTGTGGAGACCCTCAAATGTAGCATTGTTCATGAGCGGCATGAGCTTTAAGGGAATTCTATTGTTTTGTAAGACCGCCATATTATTTTCAACTATCACTTTTTTCACGTAGAGCGTGTGGAGGTGGGGGTAGTGGAGGAACAAGCATGATTCTATTAGTGCCTTCACTCTCCGTTAGATGTCACATAATGCTCTCTTCGTCGATTATTTTACGGGGGGCGGATCTGATGCAACAAACAAAATCCTACATTCGTACTTTTAAAATAAGCATTTATAAAATGTATTTTCAACAATATAATTTGTTTTTAATTTTTTTAGTTAATATTTGTGTATCATTCATGAAATCTTAACTATGATTTATTAATATCATTCATTCAATTTCGATACTTCTCTTTGTGAAAATGGCCGACTCGTTGTTATCTGAAATTGTGTGGAGATATTAGTGTGAAATGGAGAAGTTGGTGTTTCTTGTGGATAATAAGGTTCATCGAAGGAGTTGTGATCTTCCCCTCAAAACAGAGAATAATGGCAAACGCATTATTGTGTTAGCTGAATTAATCCATTTGGCGGACGTGCATTCATCATGTTCATTCGTCAGAAGGCCAGATAAGTTTGGGAGGGAAACAACTGCTACCTTGTGTCGAAGACTAATCCTTAAGGATGATTTATATTTCTGTATGTAATTTTCTCAAGTTTAGTTATGGAAAATCTGTTTTAAGGCATCATTTCACACTAAGTATTAAATTTCATTGGCTTTAAATAAGTTCCCAATATGGATTTAGCACTTGGTTTCGCCTCGCCAGTGCGGCGAAATTCTAAAATGGAACTGCCATTATCTGTATATAAAAGTAAATCGTATGACAACTCTGTGCCTATCCATATTCCAATGCAAAGTGACTCATCCAGTATGTATGAAACTTCTGGTAGTTGTCGCATCACACGGTGGTTATATCCACAGTATGGATCCAACAGCAACTTTATGAATAAGTCAGCACAGCTCAACAAGGGTGGTACAGCTCTTCAGAAAATTATGCTTCCTAAAGGTCCCACATTAGCTATTTCTATAAGTCAACAGACAATCGTCGGTGGATTTGTTGGAAGTAAAACTCATGCAGGAAGGTCAATGTTTGCAGACTCTAGCCAGGTTTGGGATGCTGTTGTGTGCAAATTCGTAGAACTGATGAGCCTAGTTAAAGAGAAGCCTAGTTCAGTCGGACCGAAATGTAAGGTACCATCCTCTGATAACTCTAATTCAAGTATGGATGATTATAAGAACTCGCAGCCTGAAACTTCTAAAGAAAGTATGTGTGTCTCAGAAAGTGTTTTGTGTTCTAGTTCTAGAAAATGTGTTGCCAGTAATCATAGAGATATCAACTTAGCTGACAATAATAACAAAGTTCCCCAGAACACTCCATATTGTGCTCCTATTGAGTGCAAGGCTGTGATACCTGAGCATGAAAAGCAGACCTTGAATTCAACCAAGGATGTCTTGTCATCTCGTAGAGAAACATTTGGTTCTTTAGTTGACAGAACATATAAAAACGATACTGCTCGGGTTGGATCATGCACAATGGTAAATTCAAATCCTCAGAATAAGATGCCTGAAGGTTATCAGACTAATTTACAACGCGGCCCTTTGCAGTCGTATGCTGATGTTGCCAAAATAATTCCAAACAAATTGAAGGCACGACCAAGCAAATCTGGCAATGAAGTAACTCAAAATTTGAAAAATATGTGGAACTCTAGGATGAAGAGGAATAAGACAAATATGGAGAAGAATATTGTGAGTTCTAAAGGGAACAATTGTAAAAATGTATCGGTGGACGATATTGTGTCTAACGGTGACACTAGGTGGAAGGGGGATTGGAAATCTAAGAGAGTTAAATTTCAGAAGTGCCGTCCAGCTGCAGAACCAATAAATACTCAAAGCAAATTGACCAGTGATACATTGGAAGAAAAGATCGTTAAAGAGTGTTTTACCGAAGAAATGAAAACTGACACAGGTTCAGCATCATGCAAATGGACCATGGAAGAGAGAGAACCAATTCGTATGGATTGCTTGAAAGATGGATTAAGAGGTAGATACCCTTCAGAGTGTTCTCTAGATAGTGAGGACAGCTTCGTGATTTTCGAAGAGTGTCCAGATACCGCTTTGGCTGCATCGTCGCCGTTACCAGTTGACTATAATTCTTCTTTGGAAGAAAGCGAATCTGAAGATGACGATAATAGTTCAAGTGACAACAGTGATTATGAGGTAATTAAGTTCCTGTTTCATTATATTTTCTCTTAACTTTTTGATATGTTTTTCCTGCTTCATTTTTGTCTGTGCATTTAATATACCTTTCTCGTTTGGCATTAAATGATTGTAAAGGCGCTAATGACATGAAAGACTTTGGTTGTAAAAGGCAATTGTATTGATCATGTTACTAAGTAAATATCAAATATGCCTATATATTTTGATACTTAAAGGTGATAAATTGAATTAGTTATTGCTACTAATTGTCTTTGTGGTGTAAAATTTTCCAAATTTTAAGAAACTAATATCGTTTTTATATGTAATTATAGATCGATAATGTGGACAGAGGTGAACGTACCTTGAGATTTGGCTGTCTAGCTTCCAACCTGTGTGTCACAAAAGACTGTTATGGGGTTTGTGAATGTTCTGCTAATACTGTACCTGAGAAATCCAATGGGATGAAAAAGAAAACGGTGAGTTTTCTGTGTTAATAAATAGAATTACTCTATTCAATGGAGTACTTAAATTTTTAAATTTACAATTGTTTGAGTTAAGCCAATATGTAATCCATTGTCATCATTCACTTCTGAAAGAAAATCTATTACCTGATAATGCTACTTAGAGAACCCCCTTTAAATTTAGGGACACCTATTGTGAAAAAAACTCATTCTTAACTTGAGTGGAGCAATTATCCTGTTTTTATTCTCTTCTCAGTGCATACATATTTAACATTGACATTTGCTTATTGTAATGAATTAGTAATTAATTGATTGCATCAGTTAAAACTTTTGGGGAGAAATTTAAACTATTGATAGTAAGGTTGGTTATCTTGAAGGAATTAACGAGGAGATTATGCTTTTCTCAACTTATTATTATAATCAATTCATCATTATGATGAATTTATTATAATAATAAGATTCAAGATAAATAACTCTGATTCCTCACTTAACTCATTTTATACCTTAAATTCATTAGGAAGGTTTTATGGATAAAACTTGATGCAGGTGTTTTACTAAGAAGTGGTTATAATGTAATATCTATTAAAATATGAAGTTTAAATTAAATTGACTCTATTCATTTCAAAAAGTTATGTATGCATTCTGTAAACTTGTGTTTACTGATAAAAAGATAGTTATAATGCCCAATCTAAGTTTCATTGACTATTGCCTGGTATTTGAGGGGGGAATCTTCTGGTCAATGACCAGCTTGCATTCATCATTTGGCTTGCAGTGCAATGATTATATTATTACTGCTTATATGATTTTCAATAGTTTCATTTTTCACTTCCTTTGACAAATTTTTGTTGAGTGTGTGTGTAAAGCTAAGTCAATTAACTCGAAATGGAATTGTGCATTTTCTACAACCCTGAAAATATAAACTTCTATTCAGATAATGAATATTGAATAAATTAATTTGAGGCTCTTAACCTCTGTTGCTCAACATCAAAGATTCAATTTAAAGACGTTTCTTGAATATTCATTGCCAAATTGGTCACATTATCCAAAATTTCTGTTATTTCATATCATCAGTCATTTGATTATGAAATTAACTTTCGTATTTATTGGTGTATTAAAAAAAACATCATTGGTTGGTGTATAACAGACCGTCATGTGGAAATGGTCAAGGATGCAAAAACTGCTAGAGAGATGATTCAGTCCCTGCAGAATGTTTTTGAATGAAAAAGTCCAATTCTGAACCTTTTTATCTTGAAAAGGGTCCTGAAGTTATAATTAGCTAAGGAAGATCTCCAAGACCACTTAATGAAGGTGGAAGGGCTGATACGAGAGTTTATGGCTACTGGAATATCTAGATGAGAGTGACAAAGCTTGTTATTTGCTGTTAACAATGCCAAAGGAATATTATGCTGTAATTATGGCAGTAGAAATGATGACAACGGGGTTCATCTTAGAATATGTCATAAGCAGACTGCTATGTGCAGAGCTGAAAATAAAGTCTACAGGGTCACAGAGAGATGAAAAAGAACATGAAGAAAAATGTATTTTCACAGCCAGTAAGTCAAGAGGATTTGTGGAGACCCAAGACAATAAAAAGAACTGCCCAAAAAGACAGGTGAATTCATATTATAAAAGGTTGGTGAAAGTATTTAGGAATTAATAGAGGTGAAAGTCAATGTGGCAGAAGTGTAGAAAAGGTAAATGTACCCAATGTTCTTGAGGAAAGAGTTGAAAAGGATGTGACATTTATAGCTTCCAAGAATGTGGCTGCAGTGGTTATAGAGGCAAGTTACTGCATGATTAGTTTTGTTCTGTTAGATAGCAGTGCAACAGAACATTTAGTTATGAAAAATGTCACAGATCTGATGACCAATGTTGAGAAGTTGAAATGCAAAGTAGCTAAAGATTGCCAATGCCGTTACTCTCATAGCGTCTCAGAAAAACAAGTTGAAACTTGGATATAACAGCTCAAATGTATCATTCAGTGCTCTCATTGTTCCAGTCTTAAAACATAATTGGTTTTCAGTGATAAGAATAAATAATGAAAGCCATATATTCACCTTTCATAAGAACAAAGTAGTCATAACGAATGGAAAGTAATTTAAAATGAAGTGTGATTTTGATGGTAGTTCTTTTATTGCTACATTCAAAATAATTCCACCGGAGATACATTGCAATGCAGCAAATATTATAAAAGTTTGGCATCAGAAACTTGGCCATGTAAACATGAGGCTTTTAAAAAGATGAGTTTGCCATGCAATGAGGATGTATGCAGTTGCATGTTGAGAAGAAAGAGCAGAGAGATAACCTTTTAAGGATGAATCAAAGTCAAGATCATGCAGAGTTGGGGAATTTGTGTACAGTGGTGTCTGTGGACCCATCCAATCACCAATGCAAAAGTGTGAGTGGTTCTCCTTGTTTTTCTTGAGAATCTAGTATCCTGGGTTTCAAAGAAGCAGTCATCTGTAGCATTGTCAACGGCCGAAGCTGAGTACATCACTTGTGCAGCAACGGCTTCTGTGATAATAAACATTGGCAGAATGTAACAAGATTGGTGTCTTGAAAAGTATTAAGCGCCAATAAAAGTGTGTTGATGATCAGTCTCAATTAATTAAATTGAGAGCTGTGAAACTAGTTAAAGATAAAAGTACATTGACATTAAGGCTCATTTTGTGAATGATGCTATATCCAAGAATATCATGGTGTTGAACTATGTAAGAACTGATGAAAATATTGCAGATCTTTTGACAAAATCTTGAACTCATATGAACTTTGCAAAATGTTGTTATGTGCTCAAAGTGTATTAACTTAAATCAGCCTTATGTGAGCTTTATCTAAGGATAATTTATGGTATTACTCAAAAGACATTGAAGGACTTATGGTATGAAAAAAAAAGAAACGTTTGTACTTGCATGAAATGTTCTGAGCTAAGTGTAATTCTAATCTGTATGTTTTATGATTACAAAAAACACACTTAGTAAATTTCCACATATAATATTTATTCAGGACCTAGGTTTCAAC
>LYUA01000641.1:658353-669923 GCA_002093875.1 Calopteryx splendens
CTTTTCTCCCCGTTGATGGTCACCGGTTGACCGAAATAGAGCTATAGGAGCTTTCTTAACTTCTTGTATTGACTTTAGGATTTTATCTATTATGCAAATGGTTTGAGTGATTATGAATGAATGTCAAATTAAAGTGCTAATACATAGAACTATATGAAAGACAACACTCAGTCAATGGTAATTATAAAATTAAAATTCGTAAAACTTTTATTTTTCAATTTAAAGCAGTACAGGTAGAAAGGAAAGAGACTAATGTCATCTTACCATTCTATATGGCTCTTAAGTTCCCCATATGTTCTTATGGGAAAATACGTCAGCTCAGCTTCGAAAATTGTGTTGATAGTCAAGGGTATGGACTGTTGAAAACAAAATTTTCATGCCTGTTGATAAAAATCTTGCAATTTTGAATCAAAATAATGACCTAAATAAGAATCTATTCATTTTCACTTCATATGATACTTGTTCCAATTTCATACAGCTGTTATTTATAATTTAATTTGTAAAAGCAGTAAAGCCTGCAAGAGAAGAAAATGAACTTTACGTGCATTTCTTATGGATGCAGCACTATCAGTTGAATGATGTTTGGACAGATGGAGAAACTTTGAAAGCTATATACATATAAGATTTGCTTATTTTTGATAGAGGCGTAGTTAACTCTGATTTGAAGTGATATAAGTGTTTTCAAAGAGAAAAAGTGTGGGTTGAGGGTGATATCCTACTTATGGACTGTCTACTTAATTTTTGAATTAAAATAGTTAATGGGTAAATTCTTGGAGTTTCCATTGGGTCGGGTCATCCATTTCTGACACTTTTTCAATGCTTATAACTGTTAGGGTCTTGAAGTGATTTAAATAATTAAAATTTGGCCTGGTCAGGGTAGTGTAGAAGTGCATATAAAAACCCTCAGTATTGAAAATTATATGGCCCAAAAGTAATGTATAGCTCAACAAGGAAGTTTGAAATATCTTTTCAACATTTTACAGACGTACCAAAAGGATAGAGGTGACCCATTATCACTTAATTAAAATTTGGTACTTGTTTTGTAAAGATCTATTGTGCCCATTGTAATGTGCATTAACAGAACTACAGGGATCAAGACAAAGGTTGCTTTTATGAAGTCCACCTCAGATTAATTTAGAAGTAGCGTCTAGTAGTACATACCAGTGCCATCTTCAGTTTTCCGGAAAGATTTTATGCCAGTAAAATCACACAAATGGGGTAGTCCAGAGGGTCATAATCAATTTGACACCCAGGAATAATTCCCTGATAACTGCTACAGATGTTATATATTTTCTTAATTAGTCATGCACAACTGATAAATATTGTTTAAACTTGTACTTTTCTGTCAAAAAATCAGCAGATATGAATCATTGCCTTAATAAATATATCAACTCTACATAAATGTTCATTCTTGTGTATGTACTCCCTTCTCTTTCCTTTGTTTAATGATACTAAGGCACTCTGAAAAAAATTTCAAATGAAAAATTAACATTTTACATTGTTCTATTTTCATATTGTTACAAATTGAAAACATTTAATTTTGTACAATTCTCTGCTAGTGTATCTCCGTGTTACTTACTGAGGCATCTTTCACCGTAAACATCACTTTCTATTCTTGACAAATTAATGTTATTATTCAGCTGTGTGATCAGCATTTAAAGATGGTTTTGATTGTTGAACATATCAATCTCATTATACCCATACCCTTTGATGACTTCTGTAGATTTTTAACTTATTTTTTTGTTTCTCATATTGGCTTGTGAATCGAGTATGGCAAGTGATTGAATGTTCGAAAATATATTAGTGGCGGCAACAATAGGCTTCTTCCTCAGAAGAATGGATTTTTCTCTTGAGTAGGAATCTGTGTAGTGGCGAGGGCTATATATGGATTTGGCTTTACCCCCTCACTCCCTAAATTTTGCTCCGGACTACAATCGTTGACTTAGCGATTTCATGTAAAGTGCAATTTGCATTAGTGTTTAAAAAATAGCAGCAAAGGAAAGTACCAATAAAGCTTTTGGGTGGGTGAAGTAAATTCTTCAGGCATACTGGAGTTGTTATTAGTCTCCCGAAATTATTTTCTGTTTACGCCACTGAATTGTACCATTCGCAGGTGTTCTCGGCCAGATGGCCTCGGTTCCAATTCTGACCGTGCATGTGCCTCACGAACAGTTTTGCTTAGGTGATCCTCTGCACGTATTTTCTGCAATGGCCTGGACGGAACGTTCTTAAAACGTTATATTTTTGACGATAAATCACATTCTCTTTCCAACGGGCCTCCGCTCACGCCTTCTCACTCCCCGTTTTACGCGGCAGCCCCATCCCAAGGACGGTGGATGTACACCTGCTATTTTCTTGGTGTACAGCTCAGGGTGCCTGTCTAACTATCTCAATCCCAGCTTGAGCCTTTAAGGAAGAGATGTCATAGCAGTTGCTGGTGATCGTGCCTGCACTGTAGACTTCAGTCTTCGTGGCGTCCATTTATACGAATGGATTTCTTTTCTTAGTGTCAAGACCTCGTCGAATTTTGATTTTTGATATTCTTTTCTGCCGACTTTCTTTGTAAGCTGAAGTTCATTGCTCGTGGAAACGTGTCGAAAGTTTAATTTTTTATTCACATCTGTTTCCTCTGTGTCCAAATACGAAAAAAAATATTTCGTCTATATGATGTACTATGCCGCCTACCCAAAAAAGCCTCGTATCAATAGCCTGATCGATTTAAAATCATGCATTTCAAACTCGTTTTAGTGATTCCAAAATGACATGAGAACGAATGCAAGGTGGAGGAGAGTAATTAAAAAAAAGAAAATTTCTCTCCTAAGGGTTGGACCATTACTCAAAAGATTACATCGGTGTAATTTGTTTTAGTTGGCCGCTAAGCGCGTGCGTCAATGCTAAGATTGTATTTTCTGATGCATAATAATAATAGCGTTATAGAAATTTGAGTTTAGTCGTATTTACCAAACTAATGAGTTGTAAAAGGAGTCTAAACTATTCTTTCCATAATCCACAAACAGTTCGTACCAAGAGTGGCCCAGTACGTGGTTACGACGAAATTCCTCTCTACAACCTAGGATAAATAAGTTTGTTCCTTCCTTCTTTCCTTGTAGAACCTTCGAGGGAAGTTTACTCCACATGCAAGTTTTTATGAACGGTTTTCTTACGATCAGTTTTCGGTCTTCGTCTTCTTTTGCCAATTGGCGCTTCTAGGTTTTTCTTCTTCGCTAGGGTTATTCTGCGTACATTTCCAGCTCGCTACTTCATTCGATGGTGAGTTTGCTGCCGGTATAGCAAAATTCTCCCTCTTGTGCAAGTGTGACCTTCCCTAGTTTTATTTGAAAATTATCTTCTCTGCTTTGGTTACAGACCGTTATCTTCATTCTTTGTTTATTTTGTGGTTGCACTTTTCCATCCTTTCCTACACAAAGACTTGAACCTTCAACAGACCTTTCTTTTCTTCAATTATGGCTTAGTCTTCCTCAAGACGCAGCATTATTATCCTTCCCCATGCCTCCCTAAATCGCATTATATATATTTTTTTCTTTGCATTGTTTATTGTCTCTTCTTCATCATCTGTTAAAGGTAATAAGGGTGGTTGGTCTTTTTGTAATTTTTTATAAGTTTGAAAGCGAACTTATAAAAAAACTCTTGTTCTTCTGATGCAAATTTAATTTTTTTTTATATTTCTAATTTAGCGCTTAATATAGTCTTAATTTCTCATATTTAATCCCATCCACGATATCATCTTCGATAGATCTTAAATGCATTTCCATTTCGTCATCAACTTGTTTCTAAGGCACTTCCTATCTCCATCCTCGATGAGAATTTCGTCATCGCCGTCTCGGAAGCTGTGCTTTCATTGAAATGGTGACTCACGGTTGTCTGTGCTACTTCAAATTACCGTAAGAAAATATATCCTTTGGAACTTTAGTCATTTCAGGCGTGACTTCGAGGAAGTGTCGGATATCAATTACATGAGTTAAACTTTGTATTTTTCCACAAGATTTTTTATTCCCTTCTTCAGGTGAAACTGGTTCCCCTATTCCCATTTCCTCGTTCAGATCTCCCAGTTGTCCGCAGATCCTAATTATCCCAGGCACCAATCCTCTCTCGAGGTGCCCCCGTCTAGAGATCCGAATCAGGGAACAGGTGACCTCCGGAGTATTTTTCTCGATACTTATTATTATTTATCCATAATATTTTTCATTTTATTTATAAAACTTGTTAAAATAATTATATTGTATTGCATAAAAATTGTGATCTACTTTGCCTCGGGATAAATAATGCGGTTATTTCCCGTATCTCTCCGCATGAAAGTACTTGAGTTGTTAAAATCATTTTTTAACACTCCTGTAACGAAATGAGTGAAAAGAAATGTTGTATTGAAACTGTGGTCTTCACTTTTACTCATATAATGGCGGAATTTCCTCTCTCCCATTAGCATGTTTTTTTTGGAGTCAACCGCCTTCCAAATTACAGCAGCTTCATAGGATTTCGTTGCACCTTTGGGAAAACTTACTCTCGTGCCAACACTTATTGTTCACCACTGCATATCCGTTGAGTGAAAAGGCATGAAATGGCTGAGCCGCCACCCGCCACCCATTTGCTACATGCCCGTAATCGTAAAACGTGCGGCGTGACCATTTAAATCAATGTATTCCGACGAGACGTTTGCCATTGAAAATTTTAGTGACTACAAAAAAAGTTATCAGTACCTGGAAACTTTCACTTCCTGACCTTCTACTTCGCAAAACAAGTACAGGCCGTGTGACTCTTTGGCACCAGCAAAATTATCTTTTTTCCCAACGGGCGAAAAACAGCTCGACGTTCTCCGCCAGATTTCATGAATTTATTTACACTTTTCTTTTTTTTAATTGCGACCAATGACGTCTGCTCTTTGATCACAGTTCGCATACTCATTTATATAAGCATTTCACTTTCCAGGAAACGTTAGAAATAATCCACGTTCTGAAGTAATGTTGTAATGTTAATTCTTTGACGGTTGTTTCCTGTTCTATACGAAACCCGTTCACTGCGTTTTGAAATACTTACTACGTCGTTTGGCTGTTATACTATTTGTTATTTCGCGTGAATTATCATTTTTTCTGAGATGATTATGGTGTTAGGATCCCTGCCGTATTGCTCAACAACGACTCGGTGGCTGAGAACGATCAGTTGGGATAGCGCGGCCTTGAGGACGGTGGAAATCAGGGGAAGAAAAGGAAAATTACGGATGGAAGGCTTAAACAGAGGCCACCTTTAGATTGACATAGGAGACTGACTGGTTCGACTCTGCTCTCAGTCGTTTGTGAGTATTTTTTTGTTGTTCTTTCGGCGTTAATTTTTAAACTAATAGCAAGGCAGGTATGGAGGCAGTAAGGTGCTAGGATACGTCAAAATTTTATCCAGCACTCAACATGAAATTTTGCTATTCGGGGAGTTCTTTCAAAAACCCAACCTGGATGTACTTATTTTCGGATCTCCGGAGAATATGATCCGCGGATCTCACCCTCGGAGATCTCACCCGCTTCTACAGAGGCAACCTCTACCAAATGTGTTTCTCAACCTTTTTTGGATCATGCCCTACCTCAACGTTTCAAAGAATTTCAATGCCCCCTCCAGCGTTATAGTCAACCGCGTTCTGAAAATCAGTGTATAGGGGCTGGTATATGGTAGAACAGTTTATAAATTTGACTTTCTTCTTTTTGCATAAATTTTACTTTTAATATATTTTTAATTGTAGATATTTGATTACCGTATCCGTGGTGAGGCGACGAAAGCAAATGTTCAAATTGCCCTCCTTATGGGGCGTGTACCCCACGTTGAGGCACTGCTCTGCGTCTATGCCCGCTTCCATTCCTCATATACGTCTACATGGTGCGCGCAAGTGACCGCGAGGGTGTGTGGCAGGGGGTTTTTCCACGCCAGGAAAGCAGGGTCAAAATTATGCATTACTCTAACATTAGTGACAAAAGGAGAGGTTATGAAATCTAAGCGTTGAAGGGCAGCCTAACTAAATAGTTTTGCATGCACAAAATATCTAAGCATAATATAGTGACCAACTCACTCAAGACGAGCTGCTAGTAGGGGTTTCATTAAAGGAGATAAATTCTCTCTCCATCCGTGTGATGTAATTTCGGAAAACCACCAAGAAGGAAAGTTCTAGGACCCTGAGATCTTGACAGAATCCCTAATGAAATTTGTGACCGTAATGTTTTTGCGTTCACGGGAATTATGAACAAGAGAAAACTGTAGAAAGATCACGTGCTGAACCAATCTTTAACTTAAGATTGGTTGGAAAAAATTTTTCTGAAGCAGAAAATCTAAATGAATGTCAAGAAAATGAAAAACTCTCTACTCCCAGACACGATGCATAAGAGGTGTATTTCCTATTTTCTGGTACACCTTAATAAACGCAGTCCTTTTACATCTCATTCTCATTGGGTCCTCTTTCTCCCGTCGTTGCTTCTCCGGATGCAGTTTTTTCGTTGTTAAAAATTTAAATCGACCCAAACCTATCAAATTTAATTTTTGAAACATCTTATTGTATCATCGATTGAAATACAATTTTAAATCCCTGGCTAATGATGCGCCTATTATATTTAAATTCCCTGGATGTGGTTAAAATAATTATATTTAATTAACGATAGTTTGTTGGTATGCTTCATTGGATAATTGAAAGCATACCCATGAGATTAAAAGTATTAAATCATTGTCATTGACATAATGAAAGAAATGCATTAAAAATTCGGCAGCCACGTTACGCTTTTGTAGAAGAAAACGGATTTACACGGAAATCGTGATAAAAATGGTGATTTCTTAAAATCGTGTTTGAACATTTTTTTGCGGAATTTGGAGCAAGATCAGGTTAAAGGTTCACATAATGATATATTTAATACTTTTTCCTACACTCCGGTCCTCTCTCGTATTCCCCCGAGACAATGTGAAAATATCTTAATACGTAAAATAAATTAATCCCACACGGAAATTCTTAACTTTTCCCAATGTTCTTTGCACATTCCTGTACTGAGATTAGCGTCTTATTGATATAGCATGAATAGTAGCGGATTTCAAGTCGAAAATTGTCAGTAGAAATTGTCAACATAGACTATAGGTATAGAAATGGTCAACATATATTCGTGTGTTGCAAAATTTAGATTTCTAAATCGCTTAAAAAAGATTTTTTAAACTACAAGCATAGAGTCCAGAAAATTATTTTTCCTATGCTCGTCCAGAAATTGAGAATATAGTAGCGTTGTCCGATTTTTTTACTGCGAAAGAATTTTGGACTGCTTATCTCAAGGTGCACTACATACGGAAAGACAGATCTGCTTCTCATATTCCTGGAAAACAGTTCTCTTACGGTATTCATGGCCTTCAAATGGCGCTGACTTATTATGCGCAATATCCTGCAAGCCGTCATACTTTGCAAGTCACCGCGAGGGTACGTAGTGGGGGATGCAAGGTCACCAGTCGTTAGTGCCATTGAGTATTATTGGCAATGCGCATCATTTCACTTTCAGGAAGTGCAAATTGTCGTACGAGTTCCCCAATGTTGTGGACACGAATTGTGAGAGGGAAAAAAGGATTCCTTTTCGGCAATCTCAACTTTCCGTCGTGGTCTCGCCTACCAATGTAATGCGGAGCCAAAAATTATTTCTTCTGTGTCAGCGTCGCAAGGATAGTTAAAAATTATTCGTATTCTGGATACGCAAGGGTAGCTCGGGATTATTCGTAATGGCTTTAATTTCTCTTTCACTCGGAATTCGGTCACGCTTGATTGACCCTTAGATCAGGTTTGTCGAATCGACCCGAACTCCGTAGCGGAGCATAGTACCCGTAAAAGTACGCGTGGAAGTCCGTAGATCTTTTGGTTAAAACCGTTAAAGTGGTAGGGCTGCTTTTTCGTCACGTTTCCAACGCTTGCTTCCTGAGAATCCGATGTTTTTTAATAGAATCTCAATGTAAACTCCCCACTTCATGATTGTAATTATTATAACCACTAAGTTGGCTTGATACATGAAAGTAGAGCTCACTTAATACTAAGCGCAACGGCGTTTTGAAATTCGCACATCGGGGAAGAGGGGTGGGCAGTTCTTTTCCCTGTGCTGCCTGCGGTTTCCCATGAATACCTGATACCCGAAAATTCACACAGCTTGGAGGATGCTGATAATTATTATCAAAACAAAAATGAATGAGTGTAATCCAGTGAACTTTGTTCAGTAACTCTTCGTAGCGAGGCTCGCTGGGACATCTGAAAACTAAGTGAGTGCAAAACGCAAATTAAAGGAGAAATAAAAATTCAACTTCCGAGGAGGTATCTTTATCCGTCCATTTGCAGCCGGTGGTTTCTCGTTAATCTTCGAGTGGAAACCACTTGTTGGACACGCCGAGGTCGACAGGTTTTCAGAGAGGGAGGCTTCCGCGCGAACGGAGGAGTGGAATGGAATTATGAAGTTCCGTAGAGTATGTAAGCATGCATAAAGAAAAAGTCACCTGATCACAACGCATGCAGCGAACTGGTCGGGTCGACGACCTTGACATCCTTGTGTCGTTGGCCTCCCTTTTCTGTAAATGTGCGTATGACGTAAAACTTGTGATCTCACATTCAGTTCGAGCAAGGCTTAGTACCACCGCATACCTACGCATGTGGTGGTATAAAAAAAACCTGGGTCCCGAGTTCAGCCCAATCCTACTATTGGCTCCCTTGCCTGGGGTTCAAATAAGCGCGTAGGGAATAAAAAACGAGTCTTGGCGGGAGAAATGTTATCGGGTCCCTTAGAAAGTGATCAGCTGAGCCTGAGAATTTGAAAAGCTCAACTTTTATATTTCTACTTAGTTTTAAAAAAATATTAAAATCTTATTTGAGAAGAAACACAGGTAGATTGATAATCAACCTTATTATGTTTTCCGTCTATGAAAAAAAACTATTACCGCCTCATTTTTTATAGGGGATAAAATTTTACTATCTTGTACGTGCATACAACTAAACAGGGAGTAGTGACATTGAAATATGTCATCTAACATAATTTTGAGCTTTTAAACGTTAAAGGGCATACGCACCTTCCATCGCATTTTTCATCGCAAAACGCTAACGATCATCGAATATTTAGCGGGCTAAAGACCTGGCTCATAGAATGCTGAGGATGGCTTGAAAGTATGAGAATCCTTGGCCCAATGCCCAAGAATTCGCACATGACGAATGAAGGGCGAGGCTCTTGGTGAGAGAGAACATCAAAGAGACGTGAGAGACTTAACATCAAAAGAACTCATACGGAATGTAAAAAAATTTACGATTAATGAAATTCCTTTCTTCATTAAAATGAACTATTAGGTGCTTCTTGTATAATTGAATCTTCAGGTCCTTTTCATGACTTATCAAAGGCATAAAAAAAGTTAAGGAAATCTTTGACGGAGGTGTTATGCGAAAAAGTTTGTTATGGAGGTGCAGGAGGTGTTATGTCGTAAAATGAGTAGGTTGTTCGTTGTGTTTGTGTAAATCGTGTAAACCAATTTTCTTGTTGAATTCGAAAAAAAACAACTCGTAATAATGACAACGAAGAAGACACCCCTTTCCTCACAGATGATCTTGAGATTGGGAGTTGTTCGATCGAAATACTGTCAATCAATTTGTACCTAAATACAAATTGTATACAATTTGTATTTTGGTATGCCGTCCTAGCAGTTGCGTTTTTGAGATGGAAAAAATTAAAGAAGGACTTGCAAAAGCATCTATTGTACTAGGGAAAGGTTCCCTTCGAACCTTTTTATTTCTTCATAACTCCTTGCCCTGTCGTCCTCCACCACGTACTTCTCCTAATCCTTCCCTGGCCCTTCATTGTAGTTTTTACCTTCTATGGTTACGTACAATAGTGCCTTCAGTGTTAATTTATTATGCCTCTGTTTGCGTCCAATTGTTTCTCTCTTCATCGTGGCATTATCTTGCACGTCGTCCTTTGTCCAACTTCGTAGTACTTCTCCATCGTCTTATTTGGGGAATTAAATTTGTGCCCTTAACTTTTTATTGCACCCGTTGTTTCCTCACTCCTACCATGAGTAATGAGACTGGTAAACTTTCAAATTTACCTTGACGTATGCTGTACACTCGTTACACTTTGACAACCAAAGTTTGTCATGAACTGTTCATGGGTTCCACTAAAGCAGATTTTCAGGTGGTTTTTAATGACGAAAGAATCGCTTCCGTTCTATCATTACGGAATCTCATAAGTCTGGACGAGTACTTTATGCTAATGTTTTACGGCTTATGTTTGATTATGTCCTCATTCCATTCTCTCTTTTCATTATTCGAACGTGTTTAGATCACATTTTCAGCATCCTTTGGCCAAATTCAGCCCTGTTTCATATGAAGTTTAGCTATGTACACATCATTAAAACAATTCTAGAAGTATGATCTCGACGAACCTCCTGTGTATGTTTGGGCGTCTTTATTCATTTTACAAATCTTTAGTATCCCTTTCAAATGTTATGATGCAATAATGAGAAGCGGATTGAATTTCATTTGGGAACCAAGTGCAATGCGATTGGCTTCGTTCCAGCCGCTCCCTATCTCCTACCTTGTTAGTATGCGGGTTTGGTGTTGTTGCCGAGTCTTAGTGCACATCAGCTCAGCTAAAGAGATTAACATCACTCTTCCACATGTTATTATTGGCTTATTGCAACCATTTTGTGTTACCACATAGATAACTGATATCGAAAGAGTACGTTGTTTGTTACCTCAAGGGCACCTTTTTCTGATTTCGTTATTCTGACTCGTTCTTCAATATTACGCATTTTTTCATCATGCTTCCTAAATATTTAAGGCTCCGTGATGGTGATGGCGCATTATCGTGCCGCTCACTATCGGGGAATTATAAAAAAAAAACAAATGGTAACTACGGATACTGCGATAGGTTGGGGTTTGGCTCTCATTGAAGTAGAATGAATTTTATGATTGTAGGTGTACGCGGTGATTTGAACATTTCACCCTTTGTCCTGCCATTGAGGTCTCACCGTTTGTCCCTTCAAAACGGGCGAGATTTTATGCATAATGATGAGCAGGGTATGAAAAGGTCATTAAAATCCCGTTTCTGTCCCCAAGCAGAAAACCTAGCCATTGAATTTAACTCAGTATTATTGAATATTAATGTAACAAAACGTGGTATTATTGATAGGTATCGGCAAGGTCCTTTACGGACCTTGGGTATCGGTAGAAAGCTTTTGCGCCAGAGTAGTTATTTGTAAGAAAACATTTTAAGATTTTCTGGTACTATTTGAAGTTTATACACCTATGCAATGATATTTTCTTTCTCGATCTTATGGTAGCTTATTCGGTCGCGTATTAAAATTAAGACGAAGTAGTATAGCAGGTAAAACTATGCGCTTTTGCGCATGGAATCGAGTCCATTACATCAAGCTGATAAGAAGTATTTGAAGGTCAGAACGAGTGAATAAGTGAACGGGATGGGTAGGTGTAAAACAGTCTTAAGGATTTTTACCTTCACCAAAATGATCAACCATCATCACAGTAATCAACCCGAAGGTCTGTTTGGTAGGTGAGGGTAGAGCTCACC